>KV742815.1:0-19389 GCA_000468175.2 Phytophthora cryptogea
CTAGCCTACCTGCATGGCAGAAACAATTGTCGAGTGCAACGTGGGGAACTCGCTGCAAGTACGACGAGAGACGATCATCGACAACAACTTGTTCTTGTTAACGTCAATTCCATCGCGAAGGTCGCCTTACTTTTCGCCGTACATTAGTTATTTTGCTCTCATCAACGCATTGACAACTCATACTTGCTGTAGCATATCCACATACAACTTCACACGTACCAAAAGCTTTCTAAAAGCACTTTCCGAGTGATCCTGAGCTGCATTGAGTTCTCCAGGAAAATAACGCTCCAGCTCTGCTGTATATGGTTTGTGTTGGATCCGCCAAGAGCGAATTCATTCCACACGCGTTCATAGATTTTGAGAAAGGCAACGTTCGAATGATCAACCTTATCCTGGCTCGACCAGCACGAAAGCATGCTTGCCTTGAAGAGTATCTGGATGTCAGCGTGATTCCAGCTTCATGTAGTACTCGGGATTCCGTTTCCTGATTCATCATGCGCAAGCCTATACTCCCAGCGTTGCTTTCGAGCACTGACGGCACTCATCGATCTCATCATGCAAGCAGTAGACCGCCGTACTGACACTAGTGTGGGTATTATATTTTGTTTTCCGGGCAACTTCTGTCGGCTCCCTGATAGTTTACAGCTTGGCGCAGAAGTGCACGCCCGACTTGTCTTCTTTTTCTGCATGTTTTCACCATCTCACGCTCTCCTCACTGCACACACACACGCTCTCTCGCCTTACTTGGGCTGTTGCACGCGGCCCATGCGCGTGGGTTTCTGTCGCCGGCCCTCGAACGAGCGCTTGGGCGCCTGGCGCTGCCGGAAACTGTCCTTCTTCTTGAGCGCTTGGGGGCGCTCCTCATCGTCGTGCACGTCGCGGTCGTGGAACTCTTCGTGGTGCATGCGCTGCTGCTCCAGTTTCTTGACCGTCTCGTGCAGATGCACCGAGTTCTCCACGTCGTGGATGAGCGCATTGATGCGCTCCATCTCCTCCAAATGGTGGCGCTCTTTGGCCGGCAGCTGGCGAGACGTGAGCGAGTCCGCGTGCTCGAACTCCTGCATGAGCACGAAGCCGTTCTCGCCCGGCTCGGCCGCCACGGGCATGTTGAAGTGGAAGCGGTTGTTCTTGGGGCTCCAGCGCAGACGCGGGATCGAGTCCAGCAGCACGGAGTCGCTGTCGACCATCATGGACATCGTCGCCATCGTGGGGGGTGCTTGGGGGTTGCTTGCTTGGAAGGGGGCTGCTTGCTTGGAAGGGGGCTTGTTGGGAAGTGAGGCGTGCGGTGCCATACTCAGATCAAGTGGAAAGGCACGCTCCGCTACTTCAACGTGCGCGCTGATTGGTTGCATTTTTAACCGCCTTGGCAGAAATGCGCGGTAGTACCGTCTACGATGTCACAATGAAGCAATATGATACAGTCTCACATATGCGGTTTACGTTACTATACAGGCGATACACCCTTGGATTGGGTATCAACTGCAATCGACTATTCAAGGGTATTTATTCTACAGTCCTATCTCTGAACATCACTCTGTGCGCAGAGCGATGGTAATACCACCAGCTTCAACTTACCAACCGGTACCGTCGGGATCGCCGATCGGAGCAAGGGCGCGCTGTGCGAGACGCCGAGCACGGAGGCCACGACGAACTCGGTCTTGGTGGCCACTTGGTGCCACCCGCGCGCGGCGGCGAGCTTCGCGCCTCCTCCCAGTACGCGCGTCTTGCGCTCTCGAACGGATCTCACGGCCTCCGTAGCGTTTGGCATCGCATTTGCGTCTGCTTGGGCTGTTCGAGAGCTGGAAACGTCTCGTGGAGGCTGCAGATCCACGTCCGAAGTCGCAGTTGACGGCCGCTCATTGGCGTCTACGATCCCCAGCTGAGCCTGCATCTCCCGTCGGATCTCGAGCCAATCGTCCGGTTGAGGATCACAGACGCTCTTCTGTTGGACGCAAGGCTTTATCTTCTTCAGCTCTTTGAGGGAGGACGATTTGTTTAAAAGAGTTGCTTCTGAGACGCCACCTAACACTCTGTATGGAGCAGGCTGCTTCACGGGACTCCAGAGACCGCGGGGCGCACGACGTTGCTGGAGGAACGCGTTGACTGCGCAGTAATTCTGAGCCGAGATGTGGTCGGGCGACGTAAGCACGTAGTTGGCGTCCGGCGTGTCGGTCGAGCTGAAGATCTCGACTGCTTTCGTCTGGCTGCTGGGGTTGGTCCGCTCACGATCCAAGTCTTTCAGCATTTCGATGGTCACGGAGTGGTTGGGGAACCCTTGGTTGCGAGCAGCGCCGTGGCGATGAAACCCTTCACTGTCGCGGTGGAGCTTGCCGATGTGCGAGCTTTTTAAAGCAAAGTCGTCTGCCTTGGTTTGCTGAGTCCTTCTGGATAAGTCTTCAGATTGCTGCTTCGTGAGGTAGTTTACACGCCAAACACTGTTGGAGACCCTAGACATCTGCTGTAGCGCGATTGCTATCGTTCGAGACGCATCTGTAGGCAAGGCTCCCACAACAAAGAGTCCGTCTGCAGACAAGAACTGAATTTTCACGAACTGTTTCAAGCAGACTTCAACCCAGTCTCCAGGTTTGGGCTTCCGTCCGGCAGCACTCCCGCAGGCTGGTCGATTTAAGCTCGCAGTCAGCTGCTGTACTTCGGACTCTTCTTCAGGTGTCGAGACGGCATCAGCCACGGTGGTGTCATTTTGCTTCCCCGAGTTTGGTGATCTCGTTATTCCCTTCGTGGACGAATTTGCCGAAGATGGTTCCTGTGTTTTGTGCTTTGATACGAGAACACTCGGTACAACCACTCCACGTCCATCTTTAGTAGCTGGAGTTGCTTTAGCAGACTCAGCTCCTCGGATCAAGGGCATGAGTTCACGGAAAATTGCCCCGCGCTTGCCTTTAGCTTTCGAAGACGCCATCTCTAGATCTGGAAACGATGCAACATTCGACAGCAGCCTTATAGCTCGCTGACAGCGTTTTGCTGAAGCTTGTTGTAGCTCTGGATCATTCTCGGATACGCTTTTCGTGCTGATGAGCGTTGAAAAAAGCGGTGGAATCGAAGCAAGGACGTCGCTTTCGTCTTTGAGTTCTGGGCTTGCAACTTCTGACTTGCACTCCTGTCGCATCGATAGCTCCTCTTTAATTGTGTAATGCCGAGCGATTGCAATTAGAGCCACAAAAGCGTATGGGGGGAGATTGACAGTGTCTCGGATAGCTTCTGACGGAAAGTTTGGACAGTCGAGCTGCCTGATTGTCAAAGCTTCCGATAAAAGTACTTTTGGATAACGAAACTCGAGGAATGTTGAGAGGAGGACGATCACTTCAATTCGTGTTCGACGAGGAAGAGCCAACACCTCGTTCAACCATATCGCCGGCGCCAAAAGTGCGTTTGGAAATTGCCTGGATGGAGCAAAACGGCAGTGTGCGTTATGAAGGACACTCGCATCATTGTGAAATGAAATGATAGCATGAAGTCTTCTCAGATCAGGTGATTCGTTAGGTTGGACGGGTTTGTGAGCGATTTTAATCAAGCTCGCGATACGATTCAACTTGGACGTATCTTCAGAGATGATTTCGGAGTCTACCCACACGTCACTAGCAGAGCCAAACTTACTGTTGATCACCGCTGATCGTATCGGTTGTGTGAACAAACCAACGACAAAGTGATCGAACTCTTCGATTGCTTGTTGTCTTTCTTCAGACGAAATGAAATGACCATCGAGTATCCACACATTTGGAAGCAGTGCCACAATCTTCTCTCGATATTCGTCGAGTGTGTTCCCTTTCAGCAGACCAGTATTTCCCTGTAATCTCACTTCCAATAAATGGACATCGCGAAGGCACAGCAAGTCTTCAAAACAAATCCGATTTCGCTCAAGAAACAAGAAACCCAGAGCCCTAAAAGATGCTAGAGGGTGAAGATCCTTCAGGAGATTGCCATTCAGGTCGATCCGCCACAACTTTCTCAATTCGATGATACCTTCGAGGTCCTTGATGTGATTATTATCTGCGTACAGGGATTGCAGACTTTTGCAAAGATCGAGGTGTTTGATGCACTCAATATCTGCGCTGGACAGGTGCAGTGTTAACAGATCTGGTAAGGGTGCTTTGGCCCGTGCACGGATTAACGCTGCATCTGGTGATCTCATTCCACCGTCGACATGCACTCGAAGGCGAAGTATTTCTGAAAGCCGACAAACTGCTTTATTTATCTACCTCAATGAGGAAGTAAACTCACCGTTGTCACCTGAAAGGTGTGATGCCTATCTCCGGTGTACTCGGATATTACAAGAAGACTTGTGTTCGTGCGTATTCAAATGATGTACGATGGAGCAAACTTACTAAGTGGTGAAATTAAATGTATCTACACTTTGTCCTTTGCGGGGTATGATAGTCTGAGCAAGGCGATGTGTTTTTCTTCTCGCTGTTTGGCTGTTGGCAGTTCGAGTCGCGATCATATCCAGGTCGGAATTGGCAATCTGCTGTAATCGCTCCGTGCCTGCAGCTTCGTCGTCACTTTGAAGTATAACTTTAGTGTGCTTCTTTTTCTTCTTGTCGTACTTGTCAACGTTTTCAAGCGGAAAAAGTTCATTTTGCTGCTTGGTTCTGAGGGCAAAACTGTGGCTCCACATTTCATCGTAGTTGATAGAAGGACCTTTTTCCCGAGCAGAAAAACTTGTGGTTACATGTGGGGAAAATGCTGGTTGACTGTGTGCACGAATCATGGACGAAAGTGCAGTGACCGCACTTGGGGCTGTCTTGACACGCTGTTCATCCATTCGTCGGGTGGCCTCCCTCTCGGTAAGCTCCATGCACCTCGATTTCCACTTGTTACAACGTTTCTATAAGGCATCCAAATGGTGTTTAGTTCTCTAGCATGCAAATAAAGCACGATAAACCGTTTTACCTGCGTGAGCTCGTGTAGTTTCTGTAGATGCTGATTGTCGTGGCGTAGGTCTTCAATGGTTTTGCTTGTGTGCTCCTTCCATTCGTGCTCTTCTTTGCTAACGTCCTCTTTGAGTTTGTCAATAGTTCGAGCAGCTGTGAGGTGCATTTTCTTCATAGTAGCTACCTCTCGCAACCGGAGGTGGCTTTCCTGTTCCAGTATCTCATTCTCAACTTTCTGTTACCAAGCATGACGTTAGAATTTCCATCACTTTCATCGAGTGACAACGTAAAATGCACCATTTTTTGGAAATGCTTTGCTTGCTGTGTAAATCGGTGCATCAAATTGTCCACGCCGATGCTTTGCAGTTGCAACTCATCCTTGAGCTTAGCATTCGCGACCAGAGCATTCTACGTAGCGTCAAGATCAGTATTGAGAAGCGAGTAAGAATGTTTGGTTCACGGCATATCGTACCTTGCTCTCTTCTGACATGGCATTGAAGGCTTTCTTGAGATAGTCTGCATCAAGTTCTTGTAGTGCCTTGCGAAATGTCTGCAAACGCGCAAGAAATTGTAAGTATATCTTTATATATTTGCAGCGCAACAAACCTTTCTTACCTTTTCCAATGCCATCTTGTGATTAAACATGTCAAGGCGCACTTTGTGGATTTCTTCAGCATGGTTTTTATTTTCCTGCTCCATTTCTTGCATGAGCTGTTCCACACGATCGCGTAACTTGATGTTGGCCGCTTCCAACACGTCGTAAGCTTCAACATGCAGCTCCAGTTGACAAACTTGACGACGGAGTACATCAATGTCATGCTCGGCCTGTTGTTTCTGCGTGGTATGTTCATCTTCCAGTAGCCGCAGTGTTTCTTGGTGCTTTTCAGCCTCCCGTTGTAGTAAAGTCTCCATCGCATTGATTTGGTCTTGTTTACTCTTGTTGTCACGTGTCATTCGCTCAATGATTTTGGCTTCCTCTCGAAGTTGAGCTTCTGCTTCCTCAACACGCTTACGGAGCTCATCCGTGAATATTTAATCCAGGCAACAAGAGCCAAAACAACAGTCAAGGTAACTCGCGCTAGTAACTCGACAGATAACATGCAAAACAGCAAGTCTCGGTGGAAAGGATATTCATTGGTGGCGATGGCAGCATTCGTGCTCGTCGATGTCGGCGTCTTCTTTGTCCTGATTCACGGTAGACACATCCAAGCGTTGAATGTAAGCACATTAGTTATCATACATTGTAAATGCAAGCGCAGCCAGAGTATGGGTCCACGTACTTCTTCTTGGGGCCCATTGCTGAGCGTGATAGTTGAGAGATGCCTCACGCACACAAGCTCTAAATAACCGGGCGTTTTCGGTAGCATCGACAACCGTTCGAAGCTTTCCCAAGTTTCGGTGGAGCATACTTGCATAATTGAGACCATGCATCGCTGTCTTGTTGTCAGGGTTTGGCTCTAGGCACTTGTTCAAGCCGCTGGAGCCACAAGTCGTGAAAGGTTGAGTCGCGATTGCTTTTCTACATGCCGGGAAGCTAAAACAGCCACAGCACGTTGTTGTACCGCAGCTTTTACTGCCCACGTGTACAACGTGAGCTTTCCAAAAGACTTGTTGCCCTGCTCACGATACTGTGGCGTGGCTTCGGTGCAGCTTTCTGCTTCTATCCAATATTTTCCTGCGATTGAAAGTGTAAGCGGCATTCAACAACTTTCGTTTCGATGGACGACAAGGCAGCAAAGCTCACTGCAACGTGCACCAAGTCGACTAGAACTGCAAAGTCTCTGGTACTTTCGCTGGCAAACGCGAAATATTGCAGCCGCTCTCGTCAAATCGAGCGCGATTGACCCTGTACATGTACAGTGATCGTCGGAAGTGTCTCCCGCACCACCATCCGGTCTGCGTGCCCAGCTCAGACCAGTGCCCACGACTGTGTAGAGCTCCCCACTTCACGATCTGCCGGCTTGGTGTTCGAGCGCGACTTTTACATCGACGAACTGCAGGAACGTCACTGCACCATTGATTAATAATCGACAAGCGAACCATGCGCGCTCCGATGAAGTTGGCACTCGTGATGGCCGTGGCCTCGGCTACTGTTTCGACCTCGGCAGCTTTCTCGTTCAGGGACTCGACTGTCGCCGGAGACAGCGATAAGGTCGGAGTCGTCATGCCTGCCGACGTGGACCTCGAGAATAAAGCGGTGACCTCGAAGAAGGGGCTCGACACGGCTTCGACCCCCGCGCCGACGTTCGCGGATGATGCCACCCAAACGGTCGAGCAAACGGACTCGACAGAGCAGACGGGTACGGTCTCCAAAGCCGACACGGCCCTGGAGAACAAGGCGGTGACCAAGAAGGGAGTCGACACCGCCGCGACGCCAGCACCGACGTTTTCAGACGATACCACCGCTGACACCGTGCAGCAAACGGATGTGACCCCAGCGCCGACGGATGATTCCTACACGGATACGTCGGTGCAGCAAACCGATTCCACCCCTGCACCAGCAAAGACCCCATGTCCGTCACTCCCAACAGCAACCCCAGCAGCGACTACACCAGCCCCAGCAAAGACCCCGTGCCCGTCACTCCCGACAGCAACTCCGGCAGCGACTACACCGGCCCCCGAGCTTACGCCTGCACCGAGCACGCCGGAGGCTGAGGAACAACCGGCTCCACCTGCGGAAGTGACGCCTGCTCCGCCGGCTGAGGTCACTCCGGCTGAGGTCACTCCGGCTCCGTCAACCCCGACGAGCGACGACACCGGGAGTGCCAAGACGCCGTGCCCGTCACTCCCCCAGGCCGCGACCGATTCGACTGACGAGCCCACACAAACGGGCTCCTCAACGGAGGTGGCCACCCCGGAACCCACCACCCCGACGAGCGACGAGGAAGAAACGTCGTCAGAGACAGAGGACTCCAGCTCAACGGAAGAGCAGAGCGGGGATGTGACCCCGGCGCCCACCACTCCTTCGGGCGAGACCACCACCGGAAGCGGCAAGACGCCGTGCACCGTGCCCCCAATCGCAGGTTCGTCGTCGTCGGCAACGCCCGCCCCCACCTCCATCGACGACGAAGATGGATCGTCCTCAACGAAAAAGGGAAAGACCCCATGCCCTTCGCTGCCGCAACCGAGCGACTCCAAGAAGAGCAAAACTCCGTGCCCGTCATTGCCGCAACCGAGCGACTCCAAGAAGAGCAAAACTCCGTGCCCGTCATTGCCGCAGCCGTCGGAATCGTCGGCATCGTCAAGCACCCCCGACAATGCCGTTCAGCAGCAGCAGAGCTCTGGCAACGCCGCTGTGCAGGAGAGCTCTACAGCTGCCAGTCGGGTTGCCCCCGCTCTGGCAGCGGTCGCTGTGTCTGCCGTCTACCTGCTTCTGTAGAGCGGATCTAGGACCCAGCCCGCAATCGTTCAGAAGTCTCATGTCGTCCATGTGTATGCGTGATGTCAACACTGCAGACAGAAGTGCAGTAGAGCTCGTCGATATAACAAGAGAGATCACCAGCGCCATTTTAATGCTAATCAACCATTTTTGTCTCGTAGCTCTCGCCACGATGGAGGAGATTCAGACTTCGACCAGCCTCTTCGTTCCCATCTTGGTTTGATCCTCGGTAGTGCCAACACTTTTGCGACTCACAGTGCACTTTCATTTTGACTTGCAGGCTACAGCTTCGAAGTCACTTGACGGTCTCAGTTGAGGTCTGTCCGAGCAACCATAGACTTGTCTTGCCGTGGTGAATGGTACACCACCAGACTGTCAATTTCGAGCTCTGGATCACACCAATGACTGATGCCAGGTCGATTACCAGCAGCGCCTCCAAGACGATGCCTCCAGTTCAAGTGCGACGCGCATTGTGCAACGAGCTCACGGGTCTTTTCACTCATCATATCTAGCCTGTTGAGGGCGGTTGCGAAGGTATCAGCGCTTCCTCGACGTTGCTGGAAGTGGTTAACAGCCTACCGCGCAATTGCAGTTAAATGTTAAATAGGCACCACCAGAACCTGAGCCAGCTGGTTTCCCGCACCCAGTCCGCCACCGCGCTTCGCCTTTGCAAAATGCCCGACCCATGCGGATGTCTCGGAGGTGTCTGGCTGGCCATTCCACAATCTCCGTCCCCAACGGAGCGCACACTTTGACAGGGACTGTACCAACACTTCACTTCGTATGCGCGTGACGACCAACCTCGTGGTGCTCGCGGCGGCCTGCGTGGCGCTCAGCTGCAGCGTCAACGCCGTGGACACCACCTCCATCACCTTCGGCAATACGGACCTGTCGACCCAAGGCAACGCCGGCGTCGTGGCCTCGGACGCCGATACGGGCAAGACGCCGTGTCCGTCGCTCCCTCAGGCAACCGGCGCCACGGCGGTGGACACCACCACGACCGACGCCCCAGCAGCAACTGACGCCCCAGTCGCTACCGACGCGACAGCAGCTATTGAAACGCCGGCAGCCACGGAAGCTTTGGTAGCGACCGAGGCGCCAGCAGCTACAGAAGCTCCGGTGGCGACCGAGGCCCCAACGGCCACCACCTCAGCCAAGACGCCGTGTCCGTCACTACCGCAGCCTTCGCTCTCCAGCAGCGCGAGCGGCGAGTCCAGCACCAGCAAGTCCGGCAAGAGTCCGTGCCCGTCGCTGCAGACAGCGTCGACGTCGTCCGACGGCTCGGTCTCAGCCCCGTGTCCGTCATTGAAGACCAAGACGGCAGCTCCTTGTCCGTCATTGTCGACGGCCTCCAAGTCGTCCGACGATGACACCGCTAGCGGCAGCACCAGCGGCGCCATCGAAGTAGCCATTTCGAGCCTCGCGGTGGCTGCGGTGACGGCCTCGACCGTGTTGCTGCTCTAGACTCCTCAATGGGAATGCGTTCTGTCGGTGTGTTGATGGTCGGTTGATAAGTATGCGTGCACGAGCCGAGGCGATGGCGAGTCAAGGGCCCCGCTCTGTCTACATGTAGATAGGAGGATATGGTAGGAGCAACTTGGACGGCGCCGAGTAATATAAAGTCAATACGTTATTGTTCAGCCACTGCAGCCATTGTAAAAGCTTCACTTCCATCGCAACGAACGCGGCAGACACATGCAAGTTGCATGGTTGCATTGCAACCGATTGACATGATCGAGAGGCACAGCATGGACCAGAGGAAAGGAGGTGCTGACTCGAGCAGACGATTTCCTGTGGTACAGTTGGCGGCTGATCGCGGTGCCAGACGTTCGCAATGTTTAACGTATCAGTTAGCGTTGGATATTATGTTCGGTATATCGGTTATAGTTCCAATATTGGAGTTGCATGTCGATGCGCTCGCGGCCAGTGCTGCGGTGATCAAGGATGGCGGCGGCGTACAAGGCGAGCGAGAAGCGTTGGAAGCGCGCCGCAGAAGAGGAGCTGCTACACGACGCAGCGCTGCTGGACCCGCGCAATCTCTCCAAGGAGCAGCAGACGAAGGTGCAGCGCATTGGCTCCTGGAAGTGGAAACCAGAGGACGAAGAGCGTCCGGTGCTGGCCTTCGACGCCTTCGGCGCGTCACACCGCGGCTTCTGCGTGGTCCCCAACGCGCTGGACGCGTCGACGCAATTGCAATTCGCACGCGCCTGTCTGTACGTGAGCACGCGGGACTGTGGACGAGGTGGGCGCTGACCAGATTCTGTGGGCTTTCGTCATCTTCCTGTGCTGCAGGACCGAGTTCAATGAGGAGCCGCATGTAACCAACATGCAACTGCAAAACCAGCAAGTGCCGAAGATTTGGAGTAAAGCGCGCGAGGCGCATCCGCAGGACCCGTCCAAGTCGCCGCTGCTCGCGAAGCTCTGCTGGGCCGCCTCGGGGTATCACTACGACTGGACCGCGCGAAAGTATTATAAGGATAGTTTTTCCCCCGTGCCCGAATTGCTGCAGCAACTCGGGGGTCGGTGCGCTGCGGCGTGCGGCATGACGCTGGCAGCTGAGGCTGTGATCGTCAATTACTACAAGGAAAAGTCGTCCATGGGCGGGCATCTGGACGACGTCGAGTACACAGGATCACCCCGTGGTGTCGCTCTCGCTCGGCAGTCGCTGCGTGTTTCTTATGGGCGGCCATACGAAGGACGAGCCACCCCTGGAGATTCTACTCCGAAGTGGGGACATTGCGATCATGGGTGGAGCATCGAGGACGTGCTACCACGGCGTGGCCCGCGTGCTGCCCACACTGTTCAGTTTGCCGAGCGACGAGTTCGACGCGCTTGCCCAGGGCGAAGACGAGCGCGAGGAGTACGAGGCGGTCCAGACGTATTTGAGCACCCAGCGCATCAACATTAACGTGCGGCAGGTATACCCGTCGGAAAACGCCTCCACGGACTAACTGGAATAGAGAATCGTTCGCCCGCCTCATCTGGTGGGGCCCGATGATACACGATTTAATGCCGGCTGCGCGACTGTAGAAGATCGCTGAACTCTTTGACTATTGTAGAATGTGCCAAGCTTTCAGCGAGCGGCTGGGCCCTCTCCTCGCCTACTAGAGCAAGTTTGTCGTTGCGCCAAGTTCAGTCGCAGCGTGGCGACTGTAAAACGAGACCAGTTAGAAATGAGGCTTCAGCTCAGCGTCGGAAGAGCACCGCCTCATTCTTGCTTGACCAAGATGGATACGCTACGAAACAACAGGTGCTACTGTTGGGGACACTTTCGTGTCTTTGAAGCTGCTGGTCAATTTGCACACGAATTAGATGCGCCGCCGACAGCCTCGCCTTCGCTGCCGCCATGCTAGGCAGCGAAAGGAGCCGCTGCATATCAAACGCGGAGTTCTGGGCCGGGCGCCTCGGCACGTGCGTCTGTTTCCTCTGCATGGTCGCGAGCTGAAACTGCAGCGTTAAATACTGGTAAAGTGCTGCCTGTCAATCCACTCATCGTAGGCCGGCACCACCAGCGCAAATGCGATCTCATCCAGCGGGAAGTTGTGCCGTGCTGAGCCGAAGCACCAGCCACTGGCGATGAAAAATATGACAGCCCTTTAAGTCCAGTGAGTCAGGGCCTGTCGTACTGTAATATTTCGCGAGCGGCAACAACAGATAGCCTCTTCAATAGCCCTGGCAGAATCTAAAAGCGATATGACAGGTTATGATAAATAGAACTTCGTAATTGGTCCAAAACGACCTGTCGTTGCTATCCGATATGCAAGGGTATCGAGAAAGAGGCCCGTTACAGAACCTCCATGAACGAAACGATACGTAAAGTCGAATTTAGAGCGACGCGCGTCTCTCGCACCCGAAAGCCGGAGAATTAGTGACGCTACACCTCATAAGCCATTTTGCCGCCAGCGTTAAACAATGGACCAGCAACCCGCCGAGGAGGCCGCGCGGCTGGAGCGACGACGCAAGCAGTGCCGCGTGAGCCAGCGGCGCTACCGGGACAAGAAAGGCTCGACCGAGTACAATCTCAAGCTGGACGTCAACAGTCTGCGCGAGAGCGTGCAGTCGCTCAAGGGGCTGCGCGAGCTGCTGCAGACCAAGCTCTGGAGCTCCAAGCTCGCGCAGAACGCGGCCGTGCTCAAGGCCGTAGAGCAATACTACGCCGTGTTTGAGCAGGGGCTGCATAACCCGGAGGCCGGCGGCGAGAACGTGCGCAAGTGCTTCCAGATGCAGCTCGGCTTCCTGGCCGCTTTCCTGGACGAGCGCGTGCAGTTCGGGGAGGCGCACGGACTCAAGGATGTGCTGGAGCAGTGGCACCGCTACACGCAATTCCACGCGTGGATCGAGACCGGCTTCGTGTCGGCGGAGGTCTTCGGCTCGAAAGACTCGCCAGTGGTCGTGACGCAGGGGTCGCTCACCGTGCTGATGAACCGCGTGACGCTCGAGAAAATATTTCCCCGCGCGCTAGACGAGCCGGAGCTCGCCGCATCCTTGATGGACCATGTGGTCGAGTACCGGACGACGACCACGTTTTCGTTCAACGAGCGCGCGCAAGTCGAGCGTCTGGACTGGGACGTAGACTTCCTGGGCGGCATCAGCAACCTGTTCGGCAGTGCCATTGACGCGTCGCACGTGCTGCAAGGCGCGCTCCTCACAGACGGCTCCAAGCTCAGCGCCAGTGTCGAGGACGACACGTCGGGCGGCCGGCGGCAGCGCAGCATGGTGGAGCGCGAGCTGGACCAGGCCGCGCTGAACGACGCCGCGCGGCTGCAGCTAGACTACATCATGACGTGAGAATGGCACGCACCTCGTGCGTGAGACTGTTAAAAGTAGTAGTAAGTAAGGCGCCGTGCCCTGACGAGAACCCGGACATCGTGCTTTGTTAATCAGAATGAAGTCGGTATTGCACCACACGTTGAAGCAGTAATAAAGATCCGGTGCTTAGCAGTTTTGGGTTGACAGGAGGACAACTCTAGGTACCCGGAAAGATCACCTCCGTCGAGTGAGGCCGAAGAGGATCGCTGAGGTGCCTCAGGAGAACTTCTCCGAGAAGGCCTACAAGATGATCTAAAGCTTGTTGGCTCCGCGCAGCGTGCACTTGCGGCGGGGTCCTTGCACGAAGATCGATGCAAGTAGTGCAGATGATTAGTGGTGTGCCAACGTTATCCGGTGAAAGCAAATTAACATTTGGGTAATATGCTGCTTAGGCAAAAGGTGACATCTAGCCTACAGGCCGTCCTCGTCGCGAGGGGCCACCTGGCCGAGCTTACAGCAGTCCGAAATGAGAGCGCGCTGCATGATGCGCGACGTGGCGTAGGTGCTGCCTAGGCGGCGGTTGATCCCGGCGATAAAGTCCACATCCAGGTCCTGACGCTCCACCTGCGAGCGCTCGTTGAATACGTACGTGGTGGAGGTCGGGTATTCAATCTCGCGGCTCAGCAGCACCTGCACGAGCTCCTCGTTGGCGAGAATGTGCGGAAACATGTTCTCGATCGTGGCTCGGTTCAGCCGTACAGCGAGGATGCCCTTGATCACGACGATCGGGGTGTCCACTGTGCCGCAAACCTCGGCCGACACCACGCGCACCGACAGACTAGCGTGAAACTGCGTGTACAGATGCCACTGGTCCAGTACACTCGCGACACCGCGTGAGTCACCGAACTCCACCTCCTTGTCCATGAACGCCTTGACGAAGCTCACTTGCATGTCGAAGCACTTTTGCACACGCTTGCCACCTGCCTCCGGGTTGTGCATTCCGTGCGAGAAGACGGTGTAGTACTGCTCGGCGGCCTTCAGGACGGCGCCCTCACGAGCGAGTCGAGAGCTCCAGATCTTGGTCTCCAGCAGCGCTCGCATGCCCTGCAGACGCTGCACGTGCTCGCGCAGGTTGTTAACGTCCAGCTTGAGGTTGTACTCGGCCGACCCCTTCTTGTCGCGGTAGCGGCGCTGGCTCACGCGGCATTGGCGGCGCCGGCGATCCCGACGCAGCTTCGCCTCTTCGTCGGGCGTGGTCGTGTCTACGAGAGCGGGCATCATAGCGTCGCGCTGGAGCGTCGTCATGAGGACTGTGGACGGCCGGTGAGCTATTTCGATCTGTGGTGCTGCCCAGCAGACGGCGAATGATGAACTCGGCGCCACCAACGGGTGGGAACGAGGTCCGGAACGGTCCGCTCGCAGGGAGTAACATCCAGCTTGAAGTGGGTCGGCGTGGCTAGACACGCGAAAGCAGCGAAACAAGTTAACGAGTCAACGTGCTTGGGAGACTGCAACGCAGGCACGACCGACTCATTGCGGCCGGCGCTCGGAGTTTCGCGCTCCGGCCAGCCGAACCGATTTGCAACGAGAGTCCGCTGCGTTCTCAGCCAAGAGGTTTAGTTGCAGCGTGAGAGTATTTCGCCCTCTACCTACATCAAGCTGCCTTCATGTAACAAGCGGTGTTCAATCATTGAACGCTTGCATTGCCTGCTTTTTTTATTCGTTGCTTGCATTGACAGGAAGTTACTTCGCCCCCAAGGAGCTCCTCCCAAGCAGCAAAAGCTTTTCCCATCTTAAATCCGTTTGACGTCGGCAAGCCACAAGACAATCGCCGTCAGCACGCACGTTGTGCAGCCAATTAATCCGAGTGTTGGAAGCACTTCGAAGTCGAAGTTGCGCAGGGTCTCAGACATATTCGCTTTTTTAGTCCCATGTAGACTAAAATGTGACTAAAATGTGAAAATGTGTTCCTAAAAGGCGAATCCATCGACCAAAATAAGCATATTGCGATGGTGCACAAGCCCGAGGAGGACGACGCCGGCCGGGCCGAGATCCCACCGATGCTGACGCTCGAGCAGCGAGACGCGGTGACGTACACGCCGCATTGCCGCCAGCGCTGGGGCGCTGCGTCTCTGCTGGCACCGGAAGACGTGCAAGAGTTTTTGACCGAGTTCGCGTGGCTCAAGGAGACGGAAGTGGTCTGAAGAATGCAATAATGCACAAAAATGCAGTAAAATGCAATAAAATGCGGGTGCTAACGACATTATGCAACGCTTTTGCAGGCTCTCCAGTGTCTTTTTGACGGGGAGTTCGACCTGCCCAAGGCTGTGAAGCTGCTGCATGAATCGCGAAGACAGCGACACAAAACGCAAAGCGATCGCAACGAACGACTGCAGCCTGAAGATTTCAAGACGGCGGTTGAGACGCACGGCAAGAAGTTCCACCTCGTGCAGGTGCGTTGCAAGTTGTGTGATGCATTTTTGAAATGATCAGGACAACGTCATTTTTGAATAATGCTGCATTTTTGAGCAGCAAGCACTTGGGCAAAAGGTCATCACGCGAGAAGTGGTGAGTAAATATTATCTGTGGAAACGCACGACCGAGTTTAAGGAGTGGAGGCAACGACAGTCGGCCAAGAAGACGAAGAAGAAAAAGAAGGAGGCAGAACTCCTACGCAAATGGGGCGACGAAGAGGACGAAGATGAGGAAACGCTGGCCTTCCTGGGTTATCACAACGCGCAATGCGAGCTGTGCGCGACTGGCGGAAAATTGCTCTGTTGTGATGGCTGTCCGCGTGCCTACCACTTGAGCTGCGTCCAACCGCCCATCACAAAGATGCCCAACAAGCAAGAAGACTGGTTCTGCCCGCAGTGCCAGGAGGTATTTGGTGGACCGAAGCCCAAGACAGTACCGAGTGAAGACAACGAATACTGTCAAGTGTGCGTTCCTTTCCCTGGCATCCCGCGATCGTTGATTGAATACATGACAGACGGGAGCAGCGAGGGGGAGAGTGACGAACTGGAACAAAATTCTGATGGTGGTGGTGAGGAGGATGCCAGTGCGTACTCTAGTGATGAGATGGCCAGCGAGCACGAAGGTAACTCCTCCGATTTCCCAAGCACGGACGAGCTGAGCTCGAACACTGGTAACCACGGAAGCCTCACAGACAACGAGTCGGATAGTACCAACGCCAAAATTCCGTCAGCTTCACCTACTGTTAGCAGCACTGGCCCAACAGCGAACGGTCCTGCGCAAACGCAGCAGTCAAAATCAGAAGGTCAACTCAGTAGTGGGTCATTGCAAGAGGTGACGACCAAGCCAGTGGAGACACCTATTGAATCGCCGTCTGCTGGGGTTAGACGAGTGTCGCCTGTGCAGTTGGAGAGACCTGGATCTGGTAGAAAACGCCATCGGAAGACTTTGGCACCACGCCGTATTCCTCCTTCGCGATTCGATAGCTGAGCAAGGCATTAGTTTATTATTTTTTCATGAACGGTTATCTCCACGTCAGTCGACTGCTAATGCCTCTTGTACCAAGTTGCAACACTGGAACGTCCTCGGGAGCGTTAAGACAATCATCGATTGACGAGCAATTCTACGATTATCGTGCACTCCTTTTTCGGGCTAGAAACAGGTGCGACACTATTATTCATTTCTCACAGTCTCAACAACCCAGCCAAGAAAAAATCAGCACGAATTGAGCATCAATCACGAAATGGCGAAAGACGCCGACGTCCGGGCGGAGATCCCCAAGTTGCTTTCTGTGGAGACCCAGCACCGTAATAAATCTCATTTCGAACCCCAGTACCAGCAACAGTGGGGYTGGCGCGACGGTGGACGYCCAAAACTCTCTTCCACTCAAGTCGCAGAATTCGTCCAAACGTATGCGTGGCCCAACGAGACGGAGATGGTACAAAAAGTGATTTGCATTGTCAAGTGCATTGTAGATTGCGTTGCTCATTGAACTGGCGTGATGTTTTCAGGCACTGCAGAGCTTGTTTCGAGGAGACTTTGACGAGTCTCGAGCAGTGGAGATCATTCATGAAGCTCGACGGGAGAAAGTGAGACTGAAACAAGAGGAGACCAAACGGATTCCGAAATTCACATTTGAGAAAGCCATGGATCGACATGGCAAAAAGTTTCATCTCGTCAAGGTAACTAAGAGCAACCTGGGGATCTTAAACATTAAGTTTGACTTCTCTGACCCGTTCTCTTCAATGTGAATGCACAGCGACGAATGGGTCGGGAGGTGACAACCCGAGAGGTAGTGAGCAAGTTTTACTTGTGGAAAGGGACACCCGAATATGAGCAGTGGCATGAAAGCCAACGAGAGAAGAAGAGAAAGAGGGAAGCCAAGCGGATCGCTCGTCTGAGCCCATCTGCAGACCAGCACAACGAGTACTGTGAAACCTGTGTAAAGGGAGGCAAACTGCTGTGTTGTGACGGCTGCGAGCGAGCGTACCACCTCAACTGTGTGCGGCCTGCTCTGCTAGATGTCCCGGAAGGTGATTGGTTCTGCTCTCATTGTCGAGATGCAGCTCCAAACGCAAAAGCCAAAGAAAGCAAGAAGGTGAATGGTCCGGGCCCGAGTACTTCTAAATCCTCTTCTAGACCGAAGACAAGGCCTGACGGCAGCAGACTGAAGAGCGATAGCGATTTACCGGCAACTAGCCACGCTGGTGCTTCCGAGAAGGCTGCTGTGGCGACGTTCACGAAAAAACAACCGACTGCAAGCATCAAGTCGAACAAAATATCTGCCCCTCTCCGCACCGAAGACATAAGCCTACATGATGCTATTAGTGATATCACGACCGAGTCTGATTCCGATGGTGGTGCTGCCAAAGTGTTTCAAGCGCTTTCGCCGAAATACGTGATCACGACGCCTGTGAAAAAGCGAAAGCAGCACGCGAAATGTGAAGTTAGAAGTGGTCGATCTCACTACACCTCGCCATCGCGCTCTTTGGAATATTTGAGCAGCCCTGTTAATGCTCTTCGCAAAGGAGTAATGCCTCTGCAACTGGAAGCCGCCTCTTCTAGTCGAAAACGCAGGCGCCGGGTTGACACGAAAAGCAACACTGTACAATCTGTCCCTGTAAACAATCTGACGTCTCGTGTTGTGAGCACAACAAATTGAGCCACGGGCAGCACGAACTCAAGTTTACACGCGCTCATCGATCATTAACCTGGTTGAGCAAATCCAATGGAAGAAGTATAATGCTTGCACCGTGCCGTACACCACCTGAGGTAGCGATGTGTTGATCGAAGCCACATTTGCACCCACGATTGCCAACTTAAGAACGCGTAAAACCCGAACTACTACTTCAAATTACATGAAGTAGAAGGCCCGCATCAAAGTTTGCCATTCTACTTGTAGAGCACGATTCGAACGTTCAACAACAGTATCAAAAAGATTCAAAGCAGAGGACAACCTTGTGCAGTTTAAGCTACGACGTTAACCTTAGTTGGGCACCACGAAATTATGATGAAAATTAAACAAAGAGCTTTGCAGGCTACGATGAAAGTAAGTGGTCGACGAGCGATCCCGCCGTAAATCCTGTTTTCATTCGATGCGTGCACGCCTTACTTTTTTATTAGTATATTTTTGTGGGCCATCAACAGGAATGCTGAGATTAATAAACAACGCGAACGCGACGCAAAAGTATAATATTTTTTCAGCACTATTTCACGACTGGAGCTACACCAACACGACTGCTCTACAAAGCCAAACACAGCTGCGCCGTTTACGTAGTGGCTGGAATCGTAGCTAGGTGTTTGCTCTTCTTACAGTCAACGGCGGCGACGATTAAATCCTCCGTTGAATCCTCCCCCGAAAGCGTTGTTGCCAGCACCCTGCGCACCACCTCCAAAGCCAAGTTGGCCGCCAGCTGCACCCGCGAATCCGTTGCCGCCAAAGTTTCCCATTCCACCTTGGCCGCCCATCCCACCAAACGCATTGCCACCTTGCGGACCAAAGCCCATTTGCTGGCCCTGGCCGAAGCCGCCACCCAGACCATTGCCGTTGAAGCCACCGGGACCAGCACCAGCAGCGCCTCCACCGCCGAACATCCCACCACCGAGACCGCTCATGCGATTTCCACCGAAGCCGGCACCCAGGCCGCCCATTTGACCCATTTGGCCCATTTGGTTTCCGCCAAAGCCGTTACCATTTACAGGAAAACCACCAGAACCGAAGCCAGGACCGAAGCCGTTGTTGTTTCCAGCTGAGGTCGGAGTTCCAGCTCCATTACCTAGTGCAGGTGCTGCAGCAGATCCGGGTTGCTGTGCTCCAGCATCGTCTGCATCGGCAGAAGTTGTCGGTGCCGGTGTGACTCTGGATCTACCGGATACCGTCGCTGCAGGAGTTGCAGCTGG
>KV742816.1:0-12298 GCA_000468175.2 Phytophthora cryptogea
GCACTATTATTCTGTTCGGGAGTGGGCACGTGCGGATAGACAGACCCCAGACTCACTCAGCGAGAAGAGCGAAGCGCACAGGTCCAGTGCAGGCTGCGGCGTCGTCTCCTGCGCCCCTCGCGCCCCGCCCACACCTTATACGCCCTGCACACGCATTGCCAGCCTCTCCTCTCGCGAATCATCCGACTCCGGCGCCCTAACTCGCTCTACAAGCCGCGCAAATGACGACCGCGTCCAGTCTGTACATGGAGACGGTGTCTCTGAACGATGACGCGCCCTCCACGTCCTCCACAGCGTCCACCTCGACGGTGTTGAATGTGGACACTCTGGAGTCGTCTTTGAAGACGTCCAAGGACGACGGAGCGTCCCCCGAAGTGCCAGTTCCCGTCTCGGACAGCGACAGCGACGAAGAGGACCATTCACAGCACAAGAACGTCCACAATCCGTCCATTAAACAGGTGCACGACTCGGTTGTGGTGGAGGTGGACCTTGGAGGACACTCGAACAGCAACAACCAGCAGCACGTTCTGCCCCCGCTGCGTGTCATGACTCAGAAACTGTCCATGGAAGAGCGGGACTATGTGGACACGTCGCTCTTCTCCCCTGAAGTGTCCAGGCACGCCATGGAGGTGGCTCATCGTCGAGCTAAAGCTATTGCCAATGAAGTGAAGGAGATGGTCGAGCTGGACCAGGAGATGAGCGCCACCGCGACCCCCAAGCTGTCCCCTGCAGAAGCTGTTAACATCATTGGCGGCGCGTTCGCCAGCTCCTTGCAACGCGCCAAGAAGCTCGTCAAGCCAGGAACAAAAGAGTACGATCTGCTGTCAGGGTCCTCGCCCTCGACCAACATGTCCAAGCTGGACGATCTGGACACGGACGGAGACGGACTGCAGCTCTCGCCTGAAGCGACTCATGGAGACGGCAAACATTTTCGGACGCCCAAGCTCAGACCGGCGTTGAAACGCATCTCGGCCTACTCTGCAGCTGCAGCACTGGAGCCAGAGAAGAGAACGTCCTGCACCAAGCAGAAGAAGAAGGGCATCCAATGGCACGAAGATGTGCTGGATGCCGATGAAGAGTTCTACGAGGACGACAGTGACGAGCAGGAGACGCGATTACTCATGACGGCAGACGGAGACGGCGCCGCCAATGGAAACGGTAGCCCGAGACCGCAGATACTCAACTACAGCAGCAAGAATGACGGACAGCTTACGCCAAGAAGCAAAAAGAAACGCAAAAAACTGGTCAGATCCATGATGCGACGACTGACGCCGCGCGAGAAGGAGGAGCTCTATCGGCAACGGCCAGACCTGATGATTGTGCCCAACTGGGCGCAAAAGTACCGCGAGGAGCTCGCTGGGGAAGACCCGACTCGCTGGAACGCCTGGCTGCTGGGACTGATCTCGGTGCTTGCAGTGCTTCTGCTGGTGTTTATTCTCCTCATCGCGCGGCAGCGTGCGGCTGCAGCGACGTAATTTGCCAAGAGAGACTGCCTCCATTAGAGAAGAGCGGCCTCGTGGGAAATGGTCTGCTCCCGTTTTTTGCAGCTGTATGTTTGGCTTGTTGACCTTATAGCTTGACGCTCAAAAGCCGATAACTGCGCGGCCAGGACACCAACTACGAACTTGCATTCCATAATATTTACTGGGACGTCAGCGCGTTTTACTTTATGGCTCTTTGGTACGTTGCATGATTTACTTTTTGTTGTGTACTCTTCCAGGGTACAGACATGTGGTGCCCACTCGTTGGATTTGGCGTTGCTATTCAATTAACGCAGTAGAACTCATTGTTGAAGAAGACAAGGTGGGGAAATGGCATGCAATGGTGAACTTTTAGAGCGCCCACAACGTTTGGAATATTTGAAAGATAGTTTTCGATTACTTTAGTTGATGAGAGGTGTAGACTAATTTGCAGCTCTCAACTAACAACTAGCCACCACTCCAACATTTCCTCCAAGGGCCAGAGCAAGTGACAATGGCTCTTGAGTTCGCGTTTCTGGAGCCTTGGTATGCAGTTCTGCAAAGCAAGTTGAAAACAGGAACTACATGTAGAGTTCTCGGTGTCTCACTAGAAATTCCGAGCTTCTGCGCCCTAACGCATAAGATAAACGCGAATTTTCCGGTGGATGAACGGAGTCGGAGTGATACAACACAATTGCAACGTCTGCGCGAGGCAATCGAACTATTTACCGCTCTCTCTGTCGTCAACAATCGAGCTTTCGCGAAATTCTTCTCTAGAAATTCGGGAACTGGTCAAAGGAGGAGTAACAACTACTATCGTGCCTACCCGAAATGGTGTTTGCATCTATCTGAAACTCTACCGTCAAATGATGTTGTTACAGCAACATCACCCGTCGCATGGGGCACCCTGCTCGGATTCTCAGATACGTGTGGATACTCATTGGAGTTTCAAGTGGCTTGGAGGAAGTTGGAAGCAATGGAAATTGAGGATACTGCCCTCTACAAAGAATCGGATTGTTTTCAGATTGGCTGGAATAGTACATTTCACGATGTACAAGTTGATGGTGCGCAGTATGTGAATGCACCTGCTGAAAACTTGACTTCAATATTGGTTGGGGTTCGGAGACTAATGAGCTTGAGAGTTCCTCCAGTTGTCCAGCTGTGTGCTATTAGTGATGCAGCAAAGCTAACGGGCAAGTGGCAGCTACAAGAGCGACCTTGCTTTTACTTGGATGTACGGGTAGCGGGAGATTCAGAGATCCAGGAGTTTTTGAAGGCGGTGACTAAAACAACAACTCCACAATTGAATGTCAAATTCGACTATTGTAGGCTGATCACACCGCACATGAAGCGTCAGATAGGGGTTTTGTTGAGTACGTTGCTTAGCGGTCAATCACTAATCGATCCAGAGAACGGCTGTATCAAAGGTGGACCTACCGCAAGTGACGAAGTTGATTTGTCTTGCCTCAAGGTACCAGATGCAGTATTTGCTGGGACTTGCTCAGTACTTGCGGAATTGTCCTCGCATATACGCATTTCACAGCTAAAGGTGCTTTCTGTGACTGGAAAACGGTGGTCGTGGCTTACATATGCACTCTGCTGTGGGGGGTCACAGATTGTTCCAACCGAGCTATCAATTGACACATGTACCCTGACTGAGGCTGACTTGTTTGACATTAAGCAAGTCTTGCAGACCAACTATCCTCAACCAATATTGGAGCAAGGAGCGATGAACTCTACCCAGTACGGCTTCGTTGACATACGAGAAGGTGCGAAATTGCAGCTCGACGAGTCTTTAGAACCTGGCAGCATTATTCGCGTCACTTCTAGTGAACGTCGCTGCCGAGCCGTTTACAATCCTGGCGATGGATTGGATTGTGTGCACACTGTTGTTCCTGGGTATGGCGTTTGCAAGGGATGGCTCGGTGATCTCACGCACTTTACCCCCGATTCGAAACACCCAAGCTTTCGCAAGAAAATGATGTGTGAATATCTGAATTTGAGTAACGTCACAATCGAAAATGTTGCGCTGCTGATGGATCTACTGGCGCACATCACTCATGGGCTTCGCTGTTTGTACGTTAGCGCTGTCAACGTGCTACAAGTGGATCTCAGCGACTTGTCCGCTGCTTGTCCGGCATTACAAGAATTGCACCTTAAAAACTTCAGAGTGGTGGTGTCGGATCATAACGAGGTACTGCAACGCTGGCCCATCGAGAGTCTTACGATTTGGGGTAGCATAAGTGTATCCGATTTAACTTCTTGCTTAAAGGATTTAAGTTTACGAATGGCTTGGGAGCTAAAAACCATTGAGCTGAGGTCATCAGAGCAGCAGCCATTAAACGAGAAGGATGCAAGTGAACTCAAGGCTTTCGACGGAGAATTCCTTCCTGTTGTGAAGAAGAAATGCACCATGAAGCAGAAAGTTGCGCTGATCAGTGTGGTGACGAGTATGGATACACCTAAAGCTGCTCGCTGTTTGGATGCCCACATTTTAAGCTGCATTTTTGTTTTCGCCTCAACTCCAACTTGCCGATTAGTAATGTGGTGAGTCTTACTCTAGGGTTTTAACGAGATAAACTTTGTCTGGGTTCCCTTCATGCATGCATGGACTATTAGATGAACGTATCCATATTATCAACTCAATAACTTTAAGCATTACGCGTTTCAAAGTAACCAGAACTTTTATCAACCTGGTCGGTAGTATACCCGTGCATGAGGTGACTCCTTTGAATACCCGAAAAATGAATAATCTTTTGAGTGGAGCAATTGGAATGGCTACAGCAGCAGATCAACCTTGGTTGTAATGAATTTTAACACCCCTGAAAACAAAACCTGGATGAACAGATGAGACCCGATACATCGAGTGAGAAATGTTATCACGTGAGTATGTTGCGTTGGTGAGTTGGGGGCAAATCAGACGCTGAACAAACAACTTCCAGCCACACGTTCGAGCTGGTAGATGATGTCCTTCATGAATCCATGGGTCGTGATTTACCTAAGCGACTCCATCACACTCGGGTGGGGCAATTGAAGTAGCATTTGCCTGGCTGAAGAAGTGTTTTTAACTCGGATCGCAGGATCATCCAGTGATATCAACGCTGGTATCCTTTTGCCATACAAATGGATATGGAACAATATATCGCCAGAACGCACAAGACGAGTAACCGTACCAACGGAGAACCATTTACAAAAGTGCAAAACGGCTAAAACATAAACTATTAGTTGCTCTCGAAAACCTACAAATTGCCGTGGTAATTCTTCAATTGCACTGATCGTTGAGTTGGAGTCGAGGCAAATGCAAAAATCAACTAAGAACGTGTGCTCCAAGCAGCGAGCTACCCTTGAAAAATCTGCACTTGTGACGAAACTGATCAGTGCGATTTGTTGCTGAATAGAGATTTTTTCTTTCATGACAGGTAACAATTCTCCGTCGTAAGCTGCGAGCGCACTTGCTTCCTTCTGGCTCATTCGTTGGTAAAGCACCAGCTCGGTTAGCTCCCGAGACACCCGTAAACTCGAATTCTGCAAACAAGACGTCAAGTCGGATACGTGGTTGTATCCCTTAATTTTCATAGTTTGGATGGGCCAGCAACGCATTGACTCATTGTGAACAGACCCCACGACCGTGCAATTATAAATGTGAAGGTATTGTAAGCTTGGGCATGCGTTTGATAGTTCGCTGAGATCCACCACAATCGCGCTTTCAAAAATGACTGTTAGAGAGCAAAGGTGCTGACCAACCATCACCAGTAGACCCATCAACATCGTAGCACTTTCGATCATGACGTAGTGCATGTCTAGCGAGTCGAAGATTGAAATCTAGAGTTCACCACATCGGGCGTAAATCGGATGCCATCACCAAGGTTTCCGTTGCAAATGTCATACCCAGGAACAACCATTTGTACACAATCTACAGCGTCGTCAGGGTTATAAAGGGCTCGGTAGCAACACCCACCTGGCATGACTGAAGTACCAGTCTCTGTGAAATTATCGACTTGCAGCTGCGTGCCTGCATGAACCTCAGCGAAGCCGTACTGGGAGGAGTTTGTCGATTCATGATCCGTCATTGGTAGGGGGTAGCAGTAGCGTAAAACTACCTCAATAGCCAGCAAGTCAGATTTGATCAAGACACCGTGATCAATCGTCACCCTGCGTGCAGTAACATGTGAGTCTCCGCATACATCAGCCACAACCACCGTTCATCGCTCACATCTGACAGATATAGGCGTGAACGCCTTATATGCGTGTTCAATTCTGCAACAGCTGAGCAAATCCCAGTAAACGCCGTGTCTGGTACTTGCCCGCAAGCCAATTGGAGCTCACAACATTTCCTCAGCCATTCACTTGGCACAACTTCGTCGCATTTTTTTCCCTTCGCACCCAGTGCGTTACAACAGACCAAACTGTTAACAAAGCCCCGACATTTCGCTTTGCTTCCATCATATTCAGCCTAGCACAATCAATCGTTAGATATAGCTTTTTAGCTGTTGTCTTCGACATCGCTTCCACCAGTTCCTGGAATTTGGCACTTCCCGACACAAGTATAGTCAAGTACATGCAACTAAACAACATCCAAGGCCGCTGTTGTTTTCGCCATATCTCGGTAAGTGTTGCCCCATCGCCAACAGCGCAAAGGTGGGCAATGGGAGCGATGCTTAGGCTCATCAGACTCTCAAACCACACCAAAACTGATTGTAAAGTGACAGTAGCATCGTCCAGCTTCTGCTCGCCGTAAAAGTCGGAACCGCAATAGGTACCAGTACAATATACCAGGAAACTACCGGCCACATACTTCTTAGCAGCTCCCTCCATTCCCATCACTTCCAATTTCTGCATTGCCGCTTGAAAATCTGACGAATATCCGTACAAATCGCCTGGGAATCCGAATAGCGTACCCCATGTGACTGGCGACTGAACTGCAGCAATGTCGTTTGGTGATAGCGTCCCAGATAAACGTAGACACCATTTGGGGTAGCTGTAACAATGGTTCTAGCTCGACCTCGACTGCTCTTTCGTTCCATAAGAGTTTGGAAAGAAATGCGCTAATGCTCGAACGAGAGGACGGTAAATAGCTCCGTGCGCAGGTTGCCGCAGCCGCGTACTTTGCCTGTCCACGGGAATCTTCACTACAAGCATTTGGTCTTTACCAGACTTTATGGGCAAACAAATTGAGATTCCAAGGAACGGAGTAGGACCTGTCGGTGCCAACTCCTTTTGCAGAACTGCGTGCCAAGGTTCGAAAAACTCAAACTCCGTCGGTGTCATTTTCCAAGTCACGTACTCCTCAGATGTCGATCCAGTTGTGATAGTGGTGTGAGGCCTCGATCTATCACGTAGGGATCACAATCTATTTTTCATTCTGTCGAGAAATATCGAAACCTTCTTGATGTATTTTGTATCTGTTTCGTAAATTTCTTGGCTTCTGCCCGATGCACCGTATCAACTGGTCACATTGCGTCCATCTTGAGGCACTTGTGCTCGTACTTACAGCTCGTCATGAGCGTCACCGTAGTCACCGTCAGTAGCCCCACCATCGTCGAACTCGTCCACGTGGCGACTGCTTTGCAAGGAACGAACAATGTCGCCCTCGATTTCGGACGGAGACGTCGTCGTGCCATAACGCTTAAACGGCTCGTGATTGACGATCAGAAATTTGGTGAAGTTCCACTTGATGTCGTTCGTAACAAACCCGTCCAACTTCTCCTTCAAAAACCGGAACAAAGGGTGTGCATTGTCCCCATTCACGTCCACCTGCACAACAAAAACAGTAAAGTCAATTTTTTACCCTCTTTAAAATAATAAAAAGTCTCCAATGACCTTGGAAAAAAGAGGAAACGTCACGTGGTACTTCTCCCGTGTAAATTTGAGGATCTCTTCAGCTGTACCAGGCTCTTGAGCCCCGAACTGGTTGCACGGGAATCCCAGCACCGTGAACCCTTCGTCGTGATATTTCTCGTACAACTCCTGCAGTCAAATAATCACAAAATATTATGTTCACTTCATTGCAAGATTTTTTAAATAACAAGTTCAAAATTCCTATTACATTGTACAGTACCTGCAACTCTCGATAATTCTTATCCGTGTACCCGCACTCGCTGGCCACATTGACCACGAGAATCACGGGGAAGGCGTTGAACTCCCTCATGGAGACTTGTCTGCCTTGCAGATCCGGTACAGTAAAGCCCAAGAAGGTCGTCTGCGCTGCAGCGTGGCAGCCCAGCAGTGTCAGCAGCAGCAGCATCCACCTCGCCATACTTTATCGGATCCCTTTTCAAAATGGTGTGTGCATACACCAGTTCGTTCTCATTGGCTGAAAAGAACGTTGGTCTAAAAATAACCCAATTGGGCGGGAGTGAAGGTCACTTCAGGAAGAGGAGCGCAGCGCACAAGCCCATGGCGTCCCAGGACGGCGACGCGTCCGGCGCGCGGCCTCCGCTGCTCCTGGCCAAGAAGGCGCGGGCCAACGAGGAGGCGCGCCGCAACCGCCTGAACATGGAGAAGATGATCATGAAGAACGTGGCGGCCTCGCGTAGCAGCACCAAGAACCGCGCGCAGCAGATCGTTGAGGCGCTCAAGAAGAAGCGCCAGCTGCAGGAGGACGCGGGCGACGACGCCGAGCGATTGGCTAAAAAGAAGAAGCCGTCGCCGCCTCCCAGTGACGCCGCTCAGGCCAGAGCTGCGGCGGTGGCGGGTCTGTTGAGCCCCGCGAGACGCTCCAATGCGCCAGGCTTTGCGAGTCCCACGAGACGTCAGCAGTACGCGCTGAATATGAAGAGCCCCACGCCGCAATTGGCCAGTCCGGCCAGAGCGCGCGTCGTGAACCCGCTGTATCTGTCGAGTCCCGTGCGGCCGCCCCGGAACGCCGTGCTGGCGAGTCCGGCGCGACCCAGACGCAGCAGCACGACGGCCAGTCCTATGAGACGCAGCGAGTTCCTCACTAGTCCATTGAGACACCGAGCGTCGTCGTCGCCCAAGCGGCCGTTGATGTTTGACGACATGAGTGGAGACACGACGGTGCAGACGCCTGCCACGAGGATCAATGGACATCCGCCTCTGCTGGCGTCGGCGTTGGAACAAGTGGAACTCGCACCACCAGCCAAGACGAACAAGGTGGTGAGGTCGGCCAAGTCGCCGTTCCAGTCATTCCAGGCCAAGTTCAATGTCAAACAGTCGCCTGGTCGACCAGCTCCAGGTGATTCGACACAAGATGACGCAGTGTCTGATGCGCCGAGAAGCGGCCCGACGTTGGTGGATCTCGCGCATTCGGACGGACCTGCAGCACGACGCACATCGTCAAGTAGTGTGTCTTCATCGTCTGCTACTCCGCCCCTGTCAATTTCGGCTGCTGCTTGTGCTAGTGCCGATGCTGCGTCTGTGTCATCAGCACAGACTGCTCGTGATACACCTTTGTCGACACCAGTTCTGCCGAGGAGCACTCCGACTCAGGCACCCAAGCCTGTACGCAAGTTATTCTCCTCGCGGCCTGTTGTTGCTCAGAAATCAATTTGTTTCTCGACCGAAGGTGTTGCCACCGCGTTGGATGTGACCCCGGACGGCGAAATCATTGTGGTCGGCTTTACAGACGGATCGGTGCGATTATATGAGATGGACAGTAGTGTTCCCAGCGACCGGCACGGCTACCTTCTTGGTCACATTGACGAGCAATCGTCGCAGGGCTCGCCCAACGTCCATTTGCGAGTTAAAATCTCGCCTGACGGCCGCTACGTATTTGTGGGTTGTCGGCAAGGTCCTCGTGTGATCATGAGTATTAATCTTGATCATTACCGAAACGAGAAAGGTGCGTACTCTTTGCAGTGGTCTACACTGGATTTTGTTGGAATATTTGCTAAGCTTGTTTTGACACCTTCAGATGGTGACGATGATTTCCAACAATTTCAGAAGCACTTCTACTCGAGTACCAGACTTCGAGTAAGTTTCACAGTAGTTCTCTAGTTGTTGTGGGGTTTCTAAAGCACTGCTTATGTTACAGGGGTTTTCCGACGTAACCACGTATGTTCCGCCCCCCGACACTGCTGTTGACGAGCAGCTGCAGAGCAAGAGGTTTGTGGAACTCAGATTCATGCTTAAGTGGTTCTTTCATTTTACAGTGCATTAACATCTTGTGTCCACTGTTTCTATTTTCTGTAATAATAGGTCCGCATATTACATCCTGACTGGACTAGGTGTTGGCAACCTCAACCTATGGCGTTTTGTCGAGCCAAAGTACCAGCTGGATCCTACCTGGGAGCACTTGCAGAACTTTGGAGCCGGGGGCAATACGGCAATGATAGGCGCGTTTCTCCCATCCACGATCAATCCGGGTGTATTGGCTATTGCTGCCTCCTGTAAGGACAAAAACATTCGTGTGTGGCCTCTCGAGTTCAACAACATATCAGCCGGCTCGGCCACTGAGAGTGAGAAGGACTCCACTACCGAGACGGATGGCACTGATACGGACTTCCTCGGAGGCGCACACACTGTTAACACACACTTTAACATCCCGAACACCACAGATATTGCAGCAATTCACGGACAGTATGCCTACGGGATTTCACTTATGGGTGAAGCCTATCGGATCTGCTTCCCAGACTCGTCGAATTTGAGTGCGAGCACAACCGAGCGACTAGTCCACCAGGAGTTCGAGTTAGAAAAGCTCGGTAGCAGTGGCACCGGCAAGTCACGGCGTTCCAACATCATGCTAGAATCCCTATCGGCAAGTGATGATGGAAAGGCTATCGTAGCCGTGTCTACGGAAGGCATTTTTTACTACTCGAACAAACTTCCAGACGTGGGCTCAAGTGATCTGGCGCTGCTACGTATCATTGGCAGGAATGCTTCCGAAAACACGTTGTACAAGACCCCCATGAAGGTGTACACTCCAATGATCACTGCAAAAGGCAAGAAAACAAAGTCTGAGGCTATGATGGCTGTAGTGACGAACCCAAATAGCGAGGACAGTGACGAAGACGGGTACTTTAATGTCGATCTTACGGAGGTGTTCGCAGCTCGGTGGATGGTTCCAAGTCGCGGTGATGACTGCTGGGTGTGTGGTGTACGCAACGTGAGCCATTGGCCAGACCCCCCGGAGTCGAGGATCAAAAACAAGTCGTCTAGTTCTGAACTAAAGGAACAGTTGAAGGCTCAAAATCGGCGGGAACGAGCGCTTAAGCGAGCCCAAATTGCTGCATCACGGCAACAGAGTAATAGCAACTCGGGTGGCTCGGACACCCCTGTCAGTGCAAGAACACCCCAGTCAAGTTCGAGAAGGGGGTCCGCGCAGAAAAAAATGCAGCCTGATCCTAGTGCGAGTAGTGGCTGTGGAGCCCCCCGACCATCAGTTGGCAAAGCACGCCGAAGGAGCCAAAACTCTGCTGCGGGCGATGATGACGACGAGGATAACACTGGCAGTGACAACGACACTCCTTCTGTTGCTTCGTTAACGAAGGAGCTTGAGCATTTCAAGAAGCGCAATGCAGAAATTAAGACGGAATGGCAACGACGATTGCAGGGCGAGCGGCAACTCCGTCGAAAGTGGAAGCAGCGCGAAGAAGAGTTCCTTGAACAGCTGAACGACTCGCTTACGAAGTTGGATACCGCCGAGGTAGAAGTTGGTCGACTTCGCGTGCTGTTGCGTGACGCGGAAAAGCGGTTTGCGTTTGAGAAGGCGCGCGCTGAGCAGGAAAACTCGGTCAAGGCACGATACGAGCAACTCTGTGAACAGATGAACGACAGAATAGCGCTCGTGGCCGACCAGAAGCGGTTACTGGAACAGACTACGCGGAGCTTACTAACAGAAGTGGATCGCAATGTGCATGCACTGAAGAATGCCGTCATCCTCGAGAAGAGCGAGTGCGTCGTGTGCAAGGACCAGCAGGCCGTGACTGCAGTCGTGCCTTGTGGCCACCTGTGCTTCTGCGAGCACGATGCTGAGACGTACCGCCGCAATAGCACGTCGGAGTACCCCACGTGCCCTATTTGCCAACAGGAGATCGTCTCGATGCTGCGAATTTACACTTGAGACACTAGAGAATGATTGAATAGCAGTAAATCCATGATGCAGCCAATTGAACATGATGAGCGAGTTTCAACTGTTGCTATTGATGTTCCTGCAATTTTCGGTTGAGTTAATGCGAACGCAATCGTATGCTTGACATGGTAAATCAGTACAGAATACTTCGAAGTATAAAATTGTTTAGGTTTCACTTCGGCTCGAACTTGGTGTAGCGAATGCACGTACTCGTGCCAACATTACTGCCTGCGACTCGTTGGAACACTGCCATCAAGTGGCATTGCAGTAATTCAGTCACCGGGGGCTCTTTTTGGGTTTCCTGATGATCCATCGACTTATTCGCCCGAGTTTCCAGTGGCGATGCAAGTTGCAAGCCATTGGAATCGATGAAGTTATAATACTGTGGCAAGAAGCGCGCTCCTGGTCTGGCGAGTCTTCTCACTCAAAATGAGTATGGATTCCTTGTATTGAGATCGCCTCTCTCATTGCTCAACTGAGTGCTATCGGTGATGATAAAATGAGTGCTTTGGTCGGACATTACGTTGGTTTTCAGGTGTGGCGAGTGAAAACTCAGTCATATTGGCGATAAGAACCGACAAGAAACAACCAATGCAAGATATGCAATGGTCGCGTTCTTCGGGAGTGAGAAAGCGAGCATGAAATAGGTCTCGAATTCGGATTTCACACAAGTTGTATAATACAGCACTGACCTGCAAACCACCTCATGCCGATTTGGTGGTGGTAAGTTGGCCTTCTATATTGTTAATCTTTTCCTATAGAAGCCTGATATGCATTGAGACGATCAATCAATGTGATTGTCTTTCTG
>KV742816.1:12348-28641 GCA_000468175.2 Phytophthora cryptogea
TCCGTTCTTCTGTGGTAGCACGCTGACGTACTGCCACCCTTTCCAGGAATTCTGGCCATTGCTTCAATCCACCTCATGCAGATTCCATCCACGAGCCTTGCCCTTGAACTCCCGCTCATCAAATCGCCTCATCCAAGCAGCCCATCGGATGAGGACGTTTAGCCAATCCCAATTTCCGGCGTGTTCACGTGCGCCCGTCCTTGTCCCCTTTGCGCCGTCGGATTTGCTCTTGGCTTCACTATTGCTCTCCCCCCCCAACCACTCGTACGTCAGCAGTTAGGAGCTCACTTCCTCTTTAGAGACCAAGCCAAGACCAACACTCCTTCCTCCCCCTACACTAAATACAATCATGGGTGACTACGGCCAGTACGACGTGCCCAAGGCGGACGAGATGATCAACTTCAAGGTGGGCCAGCCAGCCCCCGCCATGCTGCCCCTGGACAAGATCCGCGAGGCCGCGACGCTCAAGTTCAGCGAGACGGACCCCATGTTCCTGCAGTACGGCGTGATCAAGGGCTACCCCAAGTTCCGCAAGACACTGGCCGAGTTCCTGACCAAGGGCTACCAGCACACGGTGGACCCGGAGAAGCTCTTCGTGACCAACGGCGTCACGGGCGGCCTGGCGCTCATCTGCTCGCTGTTCCTGCAGTCGGGCGACCTCGTGTTCATGGAGGAGCCCAGCTACTTCCTGGCGCTCAGCATCATGAAGGACTTCAAGATCAACGTGCGTCAGATTCGCATGGAGGAGGACGGACTGGACATCGACGAGCTCGAGCGCCTGCTGAAGCGCGGCATCGTGCCCAAGATGCTGTACACCATCCCCACGTGCCACAACCCCACGGGCCGCACGCTCTCGGCCGAGAAGCGCAAGCGTCTCGTAGACCTCAGCGTCAAGTACGGCTTTATTATCATTGCCGACGAGGTGTACCAGCTGCTGTCCTTCCCGCACGTGACGCCGCCCCCGCCCATGTTCACGTTCGATGAGCACGACACGGTGCTGGCGCTCGGCAGTTTCTCTAAGATCCTGGCCCCCGCTCTGCGTCTTGGATGGATCCAGGGCTCACACAAGTTGCTGAGCAAGATTGAGGCCTGCGGTCAGCTCGACTCGAGCGGCGGCATCAGCCCCGTCATCTCGGGCATTGTGCACTCCGCCATCTCGTCCGGACTGCAGCAGCAGCACCTTGACACGACGGTGCAGACGCTGTGGGAGCGTGCGGATGCGCTCATGACGGAGCTCAAGGCGCACTTGCCTGAGGGCGTGACCTTCGAGGTCCCGGACGGAGGATACTTCGTCCTTGTGCATCTGCCCGAGGGCATGGACGCCAACGACCTGCTGCCCATCGCCCAGAAGCACAAGGTCATGTTCCTGCCTGGAGCCTCGTTCAGCAGCAACATGAAGAACTTCCTGCGTCTCAGTTTCTCGTGGTACGACTTCCACGACATGCAGCTCGGAGCTCGTCGTCTCTCGGACGCCATCCGCGAGTACCAGGAGGTGTTCGCCGCGCAGCAGAAGACCGCTGCCGAGGCCGCCAAGACTGCCACCTCCGAGGGCAAGGGCGTCCGCGTCGCCGTGCACGGCCACGACGGCCGCCTCGGCTCGCTCATTGTGGGCGAGCTCAACAAGCTCACTGACCACAGCGCCAGCTTCGCTGGGCCCATCGTGACGCGTCTCGAGACCGGCGTCCAGGCCCCGGACCTCAACAACGTGGACGTTGTGATTGACGTGACCCTGCCTGCTGGCACCAAGAAGGTGATCTCGTACCTGCGTGAGCAGAAGGACGCCGGCAAGATCAGCAAGCTGCCTGCTCTGGTTGTCGGCACCACCGGTGCTCTCCCCATGGAGGACCTGGAGGCGTACTCGAAGCTGGCGCCGGTTGCGCTCCGCTCGAACTTCTCGGTGGGTGTGCCTCTTGTGTCGGAGCTCATCAAGGCCGCTGCTTTCAAGCTGCCTGCTGAGGGCTGGAACGTCGAGGTGACTGAGATTCACCACACCAAGAAGTTGGATGCCCCTAGCGGCACCGCCAAGACGCTGGTCAAGTCGCTTGCTACCACGGGTGCTCCGTGCCTGGGTGAGACGGGTCAGGCCCCGACCCACTCCCTGCGTCTTGGTGATGAGGTCGGCCAGCACACCGTGCTGTTCGCCGGTCCGGGTGAGCGCATTGAGATCGTGCACCAGGCTACCCGCCGCGAGGTGTTCGCCATTGGTGCTGTGCGCGTCGCCACGCAGGCTCCTTCCCTTCCTCTCGGCCTGCACTCGGACTAAAGAGGTCGTGCGAGTCCGTTGTGTACTCTAGCTGACGTCCCTCTCCTACTGCTACAATACCGTATGCGGTAACTCGCTCATGTGCGGTATTACAAACGAGGAAAGTTCGTGCCTTTCAATAAAAACAAATTGTTCTGCTATAACTTTGCTGTTACCTTCGCGTAGAAGTATTTTCAAAATGCTGAGCATTTAGCAGAGGTTGGTGATGTTTTCGGCACGAAATACTGAAGTAAAAGTAGCTTGCAAAAAAATACAACTGCAACCGGAGTCAATCAAGACAGCAATGATAAACCGATGTGCATTTTGAAATGAACTCTTACTGCTCTTCTCCCCAGTAGTTTGACAGATGCACTAGTCGATAAAAAGGAGTCGACGCGAAAACAAACACCAGGCTTAGGGAGTGGATATCCAGCCAACGAGCAGCTTTTGACTCTCCAGCAAAATGCAAGACGGCACTCAGCAGTGCAGCCTTCATCCCGACCGAAACTTTCTCTTTCACGAGAGGGACAAACTCTCCGTTGTGGGATTTGAGCCTTCTCACATCCTCCTCCTCCTCAAACTCGTCGTGTATCGCCGCTCTCACTTCAAGAGTGACTAGATCTCGTGTCATTTGTAAACTAGAATTGTCGAAACACTCCACCAATGCAGATAGGTCAGCCGTGTCCCTTATGACAATAGTCTTGATAGGCCATCGCCGCAGTGCCTCATTATGGGCAGATACCACCACAGTCACGTTTTCTGCCGTTAAAGTTTCAAGTTGTGGGCATGAAGCGGATAGCGCAGTAAGGTCCAATTGAGTGAGATGATCTTCATCCGTGACCGAGAGATTTAGTGAACGAAGGCCACTAGCGATTAACCCCAGTAGATCCATTACCATCGGCATATTCTCGATATTAATAGTGATGAAATTCAGTTCAAAAGAGCCGTCCAATTGCCTCGTTCGACTCAACTCCACACCATCGGGAGTAAATTGAACATTATCGCCAAGTTTTGCCTGGCAAGGCCCGTACCCAGGAACAATCACTTCCACACAATCGAAAGCCACAACGGGATTGTAAAGAGCTCTGCAGCGAAAACTACGCGACAGCACGTATAAAAAATTATCAAGGTCTGTGAATCCACGAAACTGTAGCTTTGCTCCTTCTCGTATATCGACGAATCCGTAATGATGAGAGGATACCTCATCCTGCTCCAATATTGGCTTCGGATAGCTGTGTTGCAGAACTGCTTTAATTGCTATCAAATCACCCGTTGTCAGAGCACTGTGGAAAATCTTAACCGATGGCACGGCGACATTTGAGCCACCACAACAGAGTGCATACACCAGCCACGACCATAGTTCAGCTCTCACGTCACGTATGCGCAAAAGTGATAAATGTCCTTCCGACGATAATTCTGCGATGAACGAACATACCGCAACAAACACGGCGTTGGGAATTGAATTGCAAGATACGTCGAGTTGGTCAAATTCCATCTGTTCAACATGTCCGCTCGTTCCTGGGCTCCAACATTCACGAAGCGGCCATAAAATAATACGTTTAGCAGGCTACCAGCATTGATCGGTACTTGTGGAGTGTTAGTTAGCTGTCTCTCAAAAGAAAGATAACATTCTGTCACAACCATGCTGGTCAGTGCTTCTGCTAGTTGGTAGACGACTGTCGCCTCCGTCATACACGACATCAATACAAATAAGCGTTCACACCTCGTATAAGAACGGTAGTGTTGCCGCAATTTGCTTGTCTTAGCTCCATCACCCGTAGCACACAGCTGAACAACGAGAGGGACATTCAAGCGAAACAGTTCCCGAAGTCCAGCCAAGGACGAGTTCGACATGTGGGCAGGGCTTTCAATTTTCTGGCTGCTACACATTGTCGAACCGTGAAACACACCAGTCCAACAATTTGTCATACAACTCGACAAGTGCATTTTGCTAACTTCATCGATCCCAATTGCTTCCAACTTTTGCACTGCCACTCGAAACTCAGATGAACAACTCCATGGATCGTCTGGAAAGCCAAAAAGTGTCCCCCACGTCACAGGTGACTGATTTGCCACAATGCCATCGGATGGCAGTGGTTCAAGTAAGCAAAGCTCCCATTCAGGGTACCAATACGTGTAGTCTTCAGTCAGCGACTGTCTCGATTCCAAAGTGTTTGGGAAGAATTTAGTGAATGCTCGATTGTTCACGAACGAGAGGGCAGTAAAAAGCTCGAGAGCTTCTCGAACACGTTGCAGCCGAGCTCGGTCACGTCGATTGAGTTCATCTACCGGAATATTGATGTAAATTAACTTCTGTTTACACCCGGCAGTCAGGAAAAAGCCACTTTTAGAACGGAAGTCATACGAAGCTCGATACTCCCTATGCTTTCAGTCAGTGTTTCATGCCAGGCTGCAAAAACTCCCATTCCGCCGTCTTAATTTAAGCCACTGCTAAGGCAACACAAGAAAAATCACAGTTGGCTATGAGTGATGGAAACGCAATTTAAATTGAATCTGCGGAACTTCTTCGCGCTCGCGTTTATTTGCTACTTTCGGCAAAAAACTAACTAAAGCTACGCGAGGCTGGGATAGAAAATACAAAAAAGTAGTTAAATAACGCGATCTTACATTCTTCGTGCTACATGTAATAGATGATTGTCGAGTGCAAGCGCGCCTGCTTTCGCAGCCGCAGCATCTGCGCAGGATTGGTGTACCTTTCCAAAATGGCTTACTAGTGTACTGAAGCGCCTCTCAAGGTAAGTTCTCAGGCAAGTTCTCATGGAGAATTGCTCAAGCATGCTACCAACGCAGACAGATGAGTGAAGGATGGATGATTCATCCAGGATGACAACCTTGAAGTCGTTATGTTGCGCAATGTTGCGCTAAAACCGACTATCATCAATCAAACAGCCGGTCAGGTAGAAGTCGCGCTGACTCACGATCACTTGCGTTCAGTATACTCGGCCGTTGAGTCCGCCTTTCCAGCGGAGCTCCTCGTGCTGGGGATCATCATCATCCTTGCAAGTCCCTCGGCCACAGCGGCATCTCCCAGTCTCCGCAAGGCAAGTATGAGTATGTTGGGGCTACGTCCATTGGGGGCCCACCCAGTGCTGGGCAACGGCGGTGGCATGTTCTCCGTCTCCAGTTTCCCTCCCGACGTGCAGCTCGACCCCGAAGACAGCCCCGTGATCCTGCGTCCGTCGTCTGTTGCAATGCTGCGAGGCCAGCGACTGTCGGAGGACCTCCCGCAGCCTTCGTGGTACGAAGACGACGGCGTCTCCAAGCGTCTCAATTGTTGTCAAGTGACGCGCTTGGTCTTCGACTCGGTGCTCTTGATGGCAGCTGCGGCGGGCGTCGTGCTGGCCGCCTACGTGCCTGCGGACATTGAGCTCGGTCCGCGTCATGGAGGCGCATTGCCATACGTCTACGCAGTCTTTGTGGCCATTGCAGGCTACGAGTTCGCGTGGCTCGCCTATCGTGTGCGACTCAAGCTCTTCATGCCTTTCAAACTGCACGAGAAACAGACGTCCAGGGAAATGTACAGACAGATCATCGCCTACGCCGTGGATGAAGAGACGAGCGCTATCACAGCTCTGGCCGAGAGAATGTGTTGTGGCAGCAAAGTGTTTGCGGCGTTTGTGCTCTCGACGCTGGCTACAGGAGCAGCGGTGGGTGGGTGTTTCGTGCCGGGCATGACGCAGATGCCCATGATTTACGTCGGAGTGAGCGCCTTCGTGGGCACCTTCTCGGCTGCATTGGCACCGAATGTACCGACGGCGGTGTGTGTGTTGATCCAGTACGCGTATTTCTTCTTGTCGTCGTTGAACGTGGTGCTACGTAGCGACGTGAGTGTTTCGAGCAATCACGGGAGCTCAACGAGTGGCTCAAGTGACAACGAAGATGATGTCTTGAACACTCGGCAGGCCATGGACAAGTACCTGGCAGTAGTGGTCGAGTCGTACTCGTTGCTGCTTCTGGGTGTGTGTTTGTTGCTGGTGACGCGCGCCGTAACGAGCAAGGACGCAGTGGAGTCGGTGCTGATGATGGTGCTGGACGTTGCAGGGCTGGTCTACCTCAGCTGCGCCGCTGCTGTGTTGGAACTCTTTGAACAGTCGAGTCGAGTCCGTGCCAGTGGCGCGTTGGCCGGTTTCTTTGCCATTGTCTGGAGCGCCGAGCTAGGGTCCTTCCTGACTGAAAAACTACTGAAGATCATGCACTTCCCGTGGATGCACCCGTTGTCCAAGCTTGTTTCTTCGCAACAGAATGTCGAAAAGATGCTTGGAGCTATTGGTTTCGCTGTCGGTGCAACGTTTGGAGCAGCAAACTTCGTGAATTTTGACATGAGCGTTGAATACGTTGCGTTGGTGAGCGCTGGGGCGGTTGTCTGTGCACACTTGGGCAAGCTCTTTCTCGTGAGCCTCAAAAAGGTCGCCAACATTTCCAGGACGGGCTCATATCTTCGTGTTGGTGGCGGCGTTCTTGACCGATTGGACACGCTGCTCTTTATGGCCGTAGTGTGTGCCCCCTTCTTTGAGCGTGCCGTGTATAACCAGCCGCAGTGGTGATCAGCTTGCAAGACAAGTGCAAGGAAATCACTACTGTAGACCCAAGAATTTATTTAATGTCATGGTGTTTTCTTCCTCTCAGTTTGATTCCCAGCACTCGACTAACGAGCAAGTTACATGACGATGCAGCCCTTCTCACCTTCCTGCAGGTCAGCGCCGTCATCATCATCGTCGCTCTTGGCCTGGTCCTCATTCGTGTCCTCATCGGCTTGCTTAGCCTCATCCTCGTTGCCACCTCCAGCCTTATCAGTCCCTGGTTGCTGCTTTTTGACCACCTTGCGCAACCTCTCCACGTCATGCATGGTGAGCACGGTACTGTTACGGATCACGAGCTGGTCATCCAAGCCGAGCGTTTTGCATTTCAGCTCCAGCTTACGCTGCTCAGCGTTAGGATCATCCAGTCCGAGCAACTCGCCCATCGTGTCCTGCATGAACAGCGGCTGCTTGCCAACCAGCTCGATCTGGGCGTTCAAAGCCCGCGTTAGCCAAGCAAGCTCAGCTACATCGGGCACACTGGGATCGCCCTTGCGGAAGACCACGGCGGACGGGTACAAAGCTTCTCCCTTGACCTTGGCAATAGGCAGCGAGTGCTTCACAATGACGTCCAAGTCGTCAAACGGAACAGACGTCTCCGGGCCGTAGAGGATCGACATTTCCTTGGCACCCCACACGATTTTGTGTTCGCCAGCGCCACTAGTGGCACTTCCAGGCGGAGTGCAGCTAACCTTGTGATCCTTCCAGTGGCTACGCTGGCACTGCGCATCGCAGTAGAAGGTGCACTTGCAGCGGGTGCAGCGCTTCAGTTCTTTGCTGGCAACAGCGCGCTTGTCACACTTAGCGCACCGTCGAAGCTCCGGGTTGTCCATGAGTGCAAGCGTCTCTCCGGGAGGCAACACACGACGCTCCAAGTCTGCGCGTGTGTAGAACAACGCCATACCGCGAATGTGGTCACCGCCTTCGCCATTCGGCCCACTGCCTGTGTGCGTGCTGATGACGGATGAGAAGACAGTACCACGACCAACGTGATGCCGAGCATCCAACCTCAGCTCTTCCTCGCCCACGGCATCGACCTGAATAGCCTGACGCTCAGCGAGGCAACTCCACGGCTCCAACTTTGCGTACTGCTCGCAGGCAGAGTAGAAAGCAGATAGCGCCTCGGGAGTCACACCAGCACCGGAGATCAGTCCAGGACGCTCGCTCACTTCCGCCACCGATGCAAGATCCTTGCGGATCAAGTGCTGCGAGAGCTCCCTACAGACAAATCACAGTCAAACCGTCAATAAACTCAGCATCTCATCACCAAAATTCGTTTGCACGTACTGGATGTAGGCGTCGATCCCATCGGACTCCGAGAGGTACGAGCACTCGATCCCCAGCGCCGAGTAGCTCTTCCGCAGCTGCCCCACAAAGTGTTTGTCCGGGAACACAATCTTGTCAGGTCGGTGCTGGGGCGTGCTCGTCGGCGGGTCGAGCATCGCGTGCAGCGTCAGCTCCAGCACCGTCTCTGGGGACGGGTAGACCTCGGGCGGGTCACAGATCTTCTTGGACACCACTTGGCCCAGCGGGTACAAGTTGTTGACCAGCACACAGTACGGGCGACAAGGCACCGCATCTTGACCCTCGGCCGCTCCGGAGCTGGACGCTGACCACACTCTCAACTGCCGGACCACGACCTGCCACACCTCCAACTGCTTCTTCTCCAGCTTCCGATAGCGTTCCACTTGCTGAGGCGTCATCAGCATCTCGGTGCTCACCACAATGTCGGCTGAAAAGGGTCGTAACAGCAAGAGTATCGTCAGTTTTAACAGCAATAGACAGGAAGTTGTGGTCAAAAGCTTGTGCAGCACGAACCATCGCCTTCCACGTCGAATTGGGTGGGCACCCGTGGCACATCTTCAGTATCCGAGTCCGAGTCGTCCTGGACATGAAATTGCAGCAGTAAAATGCGGGTAATAACGTCGAAAAAGAAGTAAAAGCGTTAGAATTGAAGTGGGGATACAGATATCGACGTAATTCTGCGGCTACCGAGCGGTGGAAGCCCTGACCGACATGGCCACGACCACCAGACGATAGAGGAAATGATGGAGAGCACGACACGCACCTGGAAGTTGTTCCACTTCTCGTACTTCTTGGTCAAGAACTGCTCGCCGGACGCCATCTCGCTCTTCGTTCTAGAAAAAAAGTGAAGAAGGACCAAACTATGTACCCATGGAGACTATTTCTATTCTAACATGTATCCATTTTAGACTATTTCTATTTCAACATGAGACTATTTCTATTCCAACATGTATCCATCGAGACTATTTCTGCAAAATGTATCCATGGGACTATTTCTCGTCACTTTTAGTTCTGATCAGAATGGACAACTTGGCGACTTCGCTCAAGACGCAGCGGCAGGAGCTGCTGGCGACGTTTGCGGCGTCCAGTGACCGCGACGCCGCCCACGCGCTCGTGCAGCAGCTGAAGCGCGTCTCGGAGGAGCTGGAGCTCGTTGCAGCGGCCGCCACGCGCTCTCCCGACGCCGCAACGCTCACTGCGGACTTCTACGCGAGCTATTTGCTGCTTGTGCTGCTGTCCACGAACCTGAACGACGCGCGCTTCCTGTGGAAACGCATACCGGATGATGTGAAGCAGGGCGAGGAGCTGCAGGCGGTGTGGGAGATCGGGAAGGCGCTCTGGCAGCGGTGCGAAGAGGAGAATAGAGCTAAGAAATGTTGGAATAGAAAGATTCTGATGCTTGTGCTGCCTTTGTGGTGGCAGGAACCTCGCGGCGGCCTACGCGGCCATGGACTACGACTGGTCTCCGTCGCTGCAAGGCCTCGTGGAGGCTCTGAAGAGTAGGAGGAGGAAGAGTTTGTTGTTGTAGAGGGATACAACTGACGTCGGTATCTTTTTGTTGCCAGCCTCTACGCGTGAAAACACAGCGGAGTTGCTGAGTCTGGCGTACTCGACCATTTCCGTGAGTGATGCAGCGCTGGCGCTGGGATTCTCTCGACACGAGGACGCTGTGCAGTGTAAGTTACAACGTTGCTGCCGTTTTTGTTGTTGCTATTTGGTACTGATGCTCTGCAACTGCAGATTGCTTGTCGCTCAAGTGGGAAGTGTCGGCAGCGGACCAGTTGATCCTGCCCAAGCCGCTCGGAACGGTGCAGCGCGGACCGTCGACGGTGGTGGATCTGGACCAGCTGGATACGCTGTCCAAGTCGGTGCTGCATTTGGAACAGAACACGGTGTTCAAGCTGCCGTGAGTGAGGTAGGAAGTGCACGTCAGTGCCGCAGGATGCCGATTCCGGTGCCGATTCGTGCGAGTCAATATAAACCGTCACCTGCCGATCTTTCGGACAACCTTTCGCTTCTCGTGGTTGTTTTAGATACGCTGCTGATGGAGAAGCGCAAGTCGGCTCGGAGGACTGGAGAGCTCAAGTCGACTGCAAGAGGGGTTGCCAGTGACGCTGAGTCCACTGTCAGCACGCGCAGCAGCAACAGCAGTAACAGCAGTACGTCGTGGAAGCAAAAGCAGCGACGACTCAAGACTGGCCAACTTGGCCAGGATCATGCAGTTCTTAAAGGAGAGCAGGCAATTGGAGAAGACGTTGGTGCGCAGATGAAGTCGCTCGAGACCACGTTGGGCGAAACTCTAGAGACGACGGAAGCGCAGATGGCCATGATCGTTCTCATCGCACTTGACGTGGGGTGCACTGCTCTGGAAATTCATTTTCAGGATCAACAGCAGTTGGCAACTGCAATGCAGCAGCTTGCTAGCAAAGGCAACGATGGAAGCTCAGAGGTGGCAACATCGCTGTTGGTGCGGATTGCGACTCGATTGGTGGAGTCCTTCACGGGCTTCACGCTGTTCCTGTTTTTGATCGAGCTGGTCGTCCTGCTAGTAGCGTTCCGATGGAAATTCTTTGCGCATGCAGGATACGTGCTGGATTCGGTTGTTGTGAGCACGTCTGTGGCGGTCGAGTTGTACACTCAGACAAAAGGTGGGTTTGTGGTGCTAACAACGTCTCGAGAGGATTGCAATATGCTTCGTTGTGACTTGTTGTACGGGATGTAGCTGTGCGGTTGTTAGGGGTCCTTCGCGTCTGGCGGGTGCTGCGTCTAGTGCGAAGGCTTGTCGACCAGGAACGAGATGCGCACGATGCCACATGCCTGTTACTGGAGCAGGAACAATTGGTAGGACTTCATGCACTAGGTTTTGTATGGTGTTGGAGAAGCTAAATTCGTGTAATGAACGCGCTCGTGTTGCAGAGACTCCTGCACGTCCGGATGCAGAAGGATGCTGCCCATGAATCGCTCAAGCGCGAGTACGAATCTCGAGAAGGTCTGGAGCAGCTCCTGCGCGGCTATAAAGACGAAATTGTCACGCTGAAGGAGGCTCTGCAGATTGCTGCTCAAGCTGTGGCCGAGGCAACGATGTCTGGGAGCCCTTCAGTCGGTATGGAGCAATACGATGTGTCTGAAGCTGCTGGAAACGATGATTCGTATCCGGGTGAGTACGGATATGGAGAGGAATACTACCAACAGCAACCAGCTGCAGTACACCCAACCGAGATGCAGACGGAGGTTGAATCATCATACTGGCAAGAATATGAAGAGCGCGAATATCATCACCTCGGAGCGGCTGCAGCGCACCCAACAGAACTAGAAGAAGATGAAACTGAGCGGGAGGAACATCTCCAGGACGCGGCTGCGTTGTACCCGACGGAGGTGCAAGTAAAATTGGAAGCGGAGCACTCTCACGAGAGCGATAGGGACGAGTTTGAAGATGCCGTAGGCGAATAACGCCAAGAGAATGTGCTCCTAGTGCCAGTATGAAGGGGTTACCATTCACAATGCATAGGACGCCGCTGCGGCAACACCGACCAAGGTAGCATGGCCATTTCGTTTAGCGTATCTGGTATTTACTGGCAGCTACCTAAAAACTTGGTAGTACCAAGCACCAATGCAGCTAATGAGAGCACTATGCTTTCACTAGGATGTATTCATCTACGCATCTAGCGTGCTCTCGTAGTAGCGGAAGCTACCTATTTCTCCGCGCGCTTACTGTCCCACGCAACAACGTCTTCGTAGCGAATGTCGCCGCCAAAGATGTCGAGCGCGCTGCCAATCGAGAGGTCCACCTTGCCATTACCGATGCGCTCAACGAAGTCCAAGTCATCCTGATAACAGCAGCACACGAGCGTTATTCAATCAGTTGAAGGCAGTTTTCCCCGGCAAACAGCCACTGACATACCAGAGAACTGGCACCACCGGCATACGTAACAGTGAGGGGGCTCCACTGCGCTAGCAATTCCACAAGCTCTTGCTGTACACAGTCACAGACACAACACCCAAAGATGTTAGTTCTTGTTAGTTCTTAGGAAAAACTGTCAACACAATGGTCGAGACAACCGCCGTACCTGGATACCGCACCGCTTGCCTTCAACGTCCACAGCATGCACCAAGAACTCGTCGCAGTACTCAGCAAGACGGTGGAACAGCGCCTCACTAGTTCGCGCATACAAAAGCACACATCGTAAGCTTCAATACGCGTCTAGTTCAGTCAGTGTCATTGCCAACTCACTCGATGGACGTGGTGGTGAACTTCTGCCAGCGGTCCGTCATGACGTAGAACTTGTTGTCGTCTGCTTTCTTGCGGCAGCTCAGATCCAGCACCAAGTGTTCCTTGCCAATGAGCTGCTTAAGCCTCTCCAGGCGCTCAAAGTCGATCTGGCCATCACGGAACACGTAGGACGTGACGATCACGTGGCTCGCACCTTTTTCCACAAAGAACTGGCAGTTGTCGGCGTTGATGCCGCCGCCCACTTGCAGTCCTCCTGGATAAGCCTGGAGCGCGTCCAACGCCGCGTTTGTGTTGGCTTCCGACGAGCCCAGCATGACGACGTGGCCGCCTACGAGTCCGTCCTTCTTGTACATGCTGGTGAAGCGTAGAAAGCATTGGAAATCAATGGGAAATGCTTCAAAACCGGCGGAAAAGGACCGAAATGACGCGAAATGTGCAAACGACGCACCGAGCAAAGTCGCCGGCGCTCTGCGACGCCACGAAGTTGGTGACAGGGCCGGCGCCTTCGCCGTCCGTGAGCGTGGAGCCCACAATCTGCTTGACCTCGCCCGCGTGGATGTCGATGCACGGCCGGAAGCGCATGGTTGATGGAGCTCGAGGATGGCTATGCGCAATCTGATTGGCATCGGTACCGCGTTCATGGTACACGAGATGGCTACAATTAATGTAGCCATCTGCAGGGCGGCGAACGTTTTTCTCAAAATGATCTAGCCGTTGGGCAGCAAAAGTTTGCTTTTGTTCTGCGTTGGACTGCAAGGACGAGGAGGTTTCCTCTTTGATTTTTGGGCAGGTTTCCTTCAACGCCAGCATCCTCGGCGGCTGCAGCAAGTTGCTGCGTACATGTATTTACCACCGACTGCAGTAGCCATGGGACAACCACGGGAGCTCTCAACGAAGAATTGTCAAAAGTTTGCGCGTAACGACTTGAGACGTCCACCGGACGTGAGGAGGGCTGTCGTTCTGTTTGAGGCCGTGACGTTCACCGAGAAGCCTCACGGAGGCGTCTTGGTGCGCGATCTCTCCTCCAGTAGTTCCGTGGCCATTCTCTGCCTGGTCAAGGTGTGACTGCAGTGCAGCGGCAGGACCCCCACCCATTCTCGACGATTCACTTCCGATCCGAGCCAAAGCGGATCCTCCGTATCGTTATCTCGGGAGCTGGAAAGCCGGAGAACGCCTTCAAAGAGCGCTGCCGCGGTCACCACAGATACTGATCGATGCCTCTACCAGGCAGCAGATTCGAGGCGTGAGTGCGCCGGTGACTTTCCGTAGAGACGAGCATTAGCCAACTCCGTCAACTTGAACGTTGCATGCCTGCCACTCAACTGCTCTGCAGTCTGAAGCAGCTTGATCACAGATCTTCACAGCGTGCCATTCCTTGAGTCAGCGATGCAGCTTGGGCTGTGCATGGGATGAAACTTACGAACAGAGCCGCTCAAATTTCATCTAACGCAATATTCGCAGTACAGTATTTAATTTTAGCGCACGAGATGGCTACACTCGGCTGGTCATGTAGCCATCTAAGTTCAATATAGCTCGAGCAGCATGGGCGTGGAGGCTGCGACGGCGCTGCAATTGCTGCGAGCAAAGCAGAACGCGTACTACATTCAGGCGGTGCAGGACGCATTGCACGCGGAGGAACAGCGCAAATTGCGGCTGCACAAGGCCACGAGCAAGCAGGAGGCCAAGCGGCTGGAAAAGCAGTTTGTCCGAGAGCGAAGTGCCGATCGAGAGCGACTGCACCACATTCAAGAGGACCACGCGCTGCTGCTGAACGCCAAAATTGCCGAATGGAAGGCGACGGGTGGCGTGGTGAAGCTTACTCCCGATGAGACGACTGCGTGGCAGCTCACAGAACGACGGCCGGACCAGAACGAAAAGCCCCACAAGACGAAATACTCCAAAGAAGCGCTCGACCGACTCGCGGAGCCCCGTGCGACAGCAGCTAAGCAAGAGGAAGCGGGTACGTGATACCGGCAAGCACTCATTCTGCTCGTTGTGGTTCGTTCTGACTGTCCACGTTCTCAGACGCTCGACCAACAATCAACAACTCGCGAGGCAGTGTGGAGACGGCGCAAGAGCTCGAGTTCTACAAGACCGTATACCGGAAGCATGATCGCGCACGCTTGTCTCGTAATGCGTCGCCGCCGCTGCCAACGCTCAGTGCTGCAAACCTTCACACGGTAAGTATCAACGAACCAACCAACTTAGTTGCTCAGCCGACAACTGACACTCGATCTGCAGATGTCGGAGACGGAGCTCCTGCGGACGAAAGCAAACCTGCTATCGCAACTGCACGGAGTAGTTTCTTTGGAGGCTCGCATCATTCAGGATGACCAGTGCACCGTGCGCTCCTCTGTATCAAGCTGGAAGTCCAGCAACTATCGCCCTGCCAACTAAACGAGCAAGCAAGTAGCAACCTTATAAACACGTTTCCACATACCGCAGTCGCGTCCACTTGCTTTATTTCGTGCGTCTGACCGCTCTCAACAAGCCTCGAGCTTTGCGGTTGGTCCAACCAACGAGCCCAAAGCTATTCTTCCTCTTTCTGTGGCGGTGGTCCACAAGGCTGCAGCATCTTCTCCAGCATGTTGTAGCGCACGCGGCCCATGGACTCGTTCTCGGCCACGGCGAAGTACGCGAGCATGTCCGAGTGGCCCAAGTGCGATGCCAGCGTGTCGCGGTGCTGGTTCACGGCCCACTCACTGCAATATTGACAATAGACGGTTAGAGCCCGGAGTCGCGCGGCAGCCAGCAGTCCGAGACGCACAATTTGGTCGTGTCGGCGTGGCCCGTGCCCACGTATTTGGCCTGCAGGTGCTCCCACTGGCGATTGATGTTGAAGCGGTCCGCTGCCTGGACACAGACAAGCACAAACGAGCGCCCAGTGGAGAGTAAGCATGGCACCAGACACAGAGACAGCAAGCAGATCCACGCACCATGTTCGCTTCGGTTGTCGTTGGGTGTCTTGCGGTGAGTGATGTGGACCACCTCTATTGCAGTATTCTCTGTAATGCAATATTTGGTGAACGTATCTGGAAATCCCTATCGTGATATTCGTTTCATGTGAAAGTTGCCTTTTTCGGAGATGTGTGAGCGGAGCTGTCGACTGCCGTCAGGAGACGGCAGCATCAACCCTGCCGTCATGCTTGCCCGCAGCCCTGTCTGGCATGACAGGCTCTGTCGTGCGTGAAGGTGCGCTCGGTGTTCCTCGTCTGGTTGCTTGCCTGCAGATGAGCTGGAAGGCACACTTCCGGTGACTACGCTCAGCCTCGCAAGTTGTCTCGCGATGCGAACGCGGTCGCCACGTTGCTTTCCGCCGCGAGCGAAAGTTGACGAGTGAAGCCACGCCGCAGCAGAAGCGCCGGCAGCGACTCACTTTCTCGACGTTTCTCGCACCGCTGGCTGGCGCGCGCCGTGCGATTGTAAACGAGCACTAAGCGCAGCGCAGCGATCATGACAGCGCGACTGCAAACGAGCCCCCTGCGTCCTCCGTCCGTCGCGCGCACGGCAACTTTCGGCGCCAACCAGAAAGTCCGGCGTGGCGAATCAGAATTTTGCCTTGAAAAGTCGCGACTACGAAAATGAGAGTGTGCCCCTTATCTGCCCGACGTAGGGGTCTCCGCAATGCACCGGCCGACTGGCGTGCGGCTCAAGGAATCGGTGGTGGCCTCGTCTTGCTCGTAGTCAAACGCCTCAGGTTCTTTGGAAAGCCCAGCCGCGACGGCTTTCCATGCGGTTTCCATGATAACGATACGGAGGCGACGGACGCCATGCATTTTCGTTGCAATGCAATGTGCAATGATTGCATTGTGCACGTTGCAGGCCAAATGGAAAGGCCCGCGTCCATCCGGTCTGCGCGGGATCGGCTTGACTCAACGGCTCCAGCAGTGCAATGCGCAGAGGAAAGGGGCACTGCA
>KV742818.1:0-32095 GCA_000468175.2 Phytophthora cryptogea
TCGCAACTGTTGGTGCCACACAGGCTTCATTACTAAGCTAGATGTGAACTTTCTAATGAACTAAAAACTAGTTTGCTGTGCCTTTGCATATTTTATGTCTTCGCAATCTTGATAAGGTCCACTCCCGCGAAAACGGGGGGCACCACTGTACACTGGTACATGTAGTCGTCCGCACGAGCATTCCAACTGCATCACGGATAGCCTCGGCCAACTCGACAACACATTCTTCTAGAGCGATCAAAGCTCGAAGTACATGTAGCTCTTTGTGCGAGAAAGAATGCAGGATGTGTTAGCCATTGACTGCTCGCCCTGCGGCACCCACCCACAAACGACAAAATTGTCGCCACAACCACGAGGTAAGTTATCTTTTGGGCCCAGAGATGTGAAACTGTGGGCCCCCATTACTGAACAGTGCAGAAACAACATTCTGCCTTGTAAGTGCCAAACCCCATAAACGAAGTAGACTAGTACCGTGTTTCACCCAGACTTCCTTCGAAATTCAGAACACTTTGACTTTATACGGCGTATACAACAATAGATATGTACTTCTATACCATCACTTCATATCGTTACTTCACGGGACTACTTCAGCCGTTTAACGTTTTGCCAATTCTGTGGCTGACGTCTTCCTTGTCCGCCATGCCCCATGCCGTCTCCGTCTTCTACGGCTCCCAAACCGGTTGTGCCGAGTCCATCGCACAGGTTCAGCCTGTGATAAATTCCCTCCTCTTCTTCCTAATTCCAACTTAAAATTTCATCGTACTTTACTTCATTTCTACAGCGAATTTACGACGAAGCGCTGGAAAAGCAACTGGACGCCGAGTTGCATCCCCTGAACGAGTTCCAGAAAGTAAATGACCATGCAATAGGTTACCGCAATGGTTTGCGGTATTTTACGTTTGTTATTTCAGTTCTTTCTGACAGTCGGGTGGTGTTCTGTAGAGCAAAGTGGAGACTCGTGACGGACATTTCGTGGTCATCGTGTGCTCGACCACCGGAAATGGAGACCCGCCCGACAATTGCGGCAAGTTTTGGCGCTATGTGAAGCGACGCACGCAGCCCAATGACATGCTGGCCAAACTGCGGTACACGGTGCTGGGGCTCGGAGATACCAACTACGACAAGTTTTGGTGCGTTTTCGAGTTTTGATGTGTGTGTTTTGTTTTCTGGTTGTTGGTTGCGAATTGACAAGTTGATGTCGGCTGGTGCAGTTTCATGGGCAAGAGCATTGAAAAGCGCATGCGGGAGCTGGGTGCACAGACTTTCTATGAGTTTGGTAGGCTCGTCGTGGATTAGTGGTCGTGATAAATGAAATCTGACAATGCAGTTGTGATGAATCAATAGGCGCCGCTGATGAAGCGATGGGTCTTGAAGACAGTGTCGAGCCGTGGCTGAATGGTCTCTGGAAAGCGTTTGATGAAGCTGCAGGAGCTGCTGCGTCGACTTCGACTGTGGAAGGTGGCAGCACAGATGCAGGCGACGCTGTGGAATTGTTGCCGATTGTTTCAACCTTTGCTGCACCAACCATTGTCGATCCGACGTACCTGTTGGAAAACTTGATTTCGTATGAGAAGATGTTTGGCCCACTGGAAACGCCTACGGTGGTTCCTGAAGACCTTCCACGTCTGCAGTCCTCGCTTCTCAGCGTTCGGTTTGTGAGTGATGAAGACCTTAAGACATCGAGCCCCGCATCTACAAGCGATGAAGCAGAAATGGAGATCAGTTCGACCAACCCGCTCATGGCTTCTGTCGTTGGTGCTGAATACCTTACGGCGCCACACGCTGAGAGAAAAGTACTGCGCGTTGATATCGACATCAATGGATCCGGCATTCAGTATGTACCCGGCGACTCGATTGGCATCAAGTGCCCAAACCGATCGGAAGATGTGAATGCACTTCTTACCTGTCTGGGAATCAGTGGCGACAAGGTTTTCTTCTCTGAGCCAGTTGCTGCCGTGAACGGCCGTGCAGCGAAGCGGAAAAACACATCGATTCACTTCCCTACACCGTGCAGTGTCCGTGACGTCTTCTTGCATCACGTGGACATACTGAGCTCACCCAAGAAGGCGGCAGTGCGTACTCTTGCAACTTACTGTTCCGATGAGGAGCAACGTGCTCGCATGCTCCTGCTGAGCAGCAAGACTGGCGCGGAAAAATACAAGGTAAGGCAGCAAGTAGGCATCTCCCATACCAATTGAGCTCGTGGTTCTAACCTTTATGCTCATTGTGTGATGTCACAGACATTTATCGCGGAGCAGCAACTGAACTTCGTTGAGTTGCTCCATTTCTTCCCGTCGTGCAAGCCTCCACTTGACCACCTACTGACGCTGATCCCGCAGTTGATGCCTCGTTATTACTCGATCGCGACATCACCGCTGGTAGATGCTACTCGACTCTCGGTGGCCTTCACTGTTGTAGACCACGCGGTTGGTGACCATGGCCTTCGCCGCCGTGGGCTCTGCACGAACTGGTTGGACAGTATCTGCCAGCCACTCGTTGGCACCAGCCAATCCTCTGCCGGTGTAAAGATCCCTATCTTCCTGCGTGCTACACAGGACTTCCATCTACCGGCGAGCAGTCAATCGCCGATGGTGCTTATTGGCCCTGGTACCGGTGTTGCTCCGTTCATGGGATTCTTGGAGCACCGTCATCTTGAATCCAAGCTTGTCGATGCCTCATTAACACCTTCGACGAGTGGTGATGCATACCTTTTCTTCGGATGCCGTCGCAAGAGTGAAGACTGGCTGTTCCAGAAGAAAATGCAGGAGTACGTGACCAACGGTACAATTACTCAGCTTTTCACCGCTTTTTCGCGGGACCAAGACGAGAAGCACTACGTCCAGCACGACCTTCGTGACAACGGCAAGCTTGTGTGCGACCTCCTTCAGGGATCGGATGGATACGTATTTGTCTGTGGGGATGGTATAGCCATGGCGAAGGACGTCCACGGTGCCCTCATTGAAATTCTTGTGGAGCATGCTGGATTGACAGCGGAAGACGCAGAGCTCAAGCTACGTGAGCTTAGTGCCCAACACCGTTACGTCCGTGATATTTGGTGATCGCGCACGTATTTTTCCTGATAGACTGCCAGGAATGCCAAGTCCGGAGAGTTAGTTTGCATGGTCTCCTCCGTCAGGTCACACATTTGCTGAACTGTAGGTACTACGTAGTATCTGCTAGTCAGTGGCTTATTCTAACGTATTGCGCAGACTTGACGCAAGAGATAATGCAAAATTTTTGATGGGGCTATTGCAATTGCGTGTAGCCGTTCTTCCTCCACGAGAATACTCGACAGAGTCGTTTCATACTTACTGTGGACGAGTTGCAGCTTAGCAAGAGGCCTTCGAGGTGAATCAATGAAGGGAGCTCTTCTCATTGAGTGGAGGAGCGAGGAGCGAAAGTTTGAAGTACTCTCCGCAGAGTCAATTAATGACGAATTCCCAGCGGTCGATCAACGTCATTTCTACCTACAACATGAGGGCGACGAGAAGCAGGCAACCGACCAAGAGCTGACACAACTAGTTGACAGCTTCCAAGACTGCTGGGATGCCCGTGATTTCAGCACTTCAATGAAAGCAACGCAGGCGCTTCGTACACGAGTGTTGACTCAAATCCTAGCATCCTCAACACCTTTGCGGTGGTTAACAAACTACTTGCTCAAGTGGCAAGACCTGGTTTTCCTAGGTGGAAATGACGATACGAATTTACGCTCAACAGATCTCGTTGACTACTTTCAAGAGATCGTAGCAGTTGCCAGAGGCTGGATGGTCATTGGTGACATTGCTCAGACACGTTCTGCCCTGGAAAAGTGCTTTAAAGTGGCCCGCCGACAGCTGAAAGCCCCCTTTGCTCAGGCAGTTGCGACTGAAAGCAATGAAAAACAAGCCTTAAGACATGCTGCTCAAGCTGCCAAGGAACTCTTGATCGACTGTGTTGCATTCCAAACATCCCTCGATCGGAACAAAATATTGTTGGCACGCCATGGAGCACCGTTCCATGTGCTGGCTTCTCTGAACAAGGAGTTTTGGTTGCTGTTGCGTAAGGCACCTCTATCAGTGCAAGTTGCAATTCATCTGACACAATCTTTGATGAAACAAGGCCATTTCGCTCTCGTAACGGAGTTTCTTGACAGTTCGCCTTTCAGTGGGGTGAGTGCCGAGTTGGCATTAATGCATGCAAAAGCATTGGCATACACAGGGTTTTCCAAGCAGTCGATTGAAATTGCACAATCCTTTGTTTTGCAAGAAAACGAAGACAACATGGCTCTGAGAGCCCACTGCGATCAAATGAAGAATCTCCTTAGGAATCGTGAGAGATCGGACGAATTACTTCGCACGGAGCATTTCAAAGAAGCTGCAGCCAGCTACGCCAAGTGTTTAGCCCTTGTTGACCCAGCGAATCAAAAGCAAATTGCAGCACTCTTGTTCGGTCATGCAAACGCACTGCTAGGACTCGAAAAGCTGCCTGCAGCGATCATTGAGCTTCAGAAGAGCCTTGCACTGGATCCAGCCAACAACATTGCTTCGGTGCGCTTGCAAACTGCGTGCATGCAGCTAGAAACTGAGCGGATCAAGAATGAACTTTCAGGAACACGATCAAGCATCAAGCTCCAGCAACGTTCATGATGCAAGTTCGAACTTTCTATTCGTACTGTGACGCTAATCCTTTTTCGTCAGTTTGACTTTTCCGTCTTCTCCGATATCCGCGCGCATTTTTGCCTTTTCGAGCGCAGCGTTCGAGGCTGAATCCATGCCCTGTGGACGTAGCGCGTTGATGTACGACTGATTCGCTTCATTTCCCTCGCACAGGTTACGCAGAGCCACCAAAGACCATTCACGGATCAGCGGGTTGGTCTCGTCAATGTTGCAGTGGTTGAGGAATAAAGGCAAGTAGCCTTCCTCGCGCACGAGATCCTGGTGATCTGTGTGACGGAAGCTGAGGTTGCCAATGACTCGGATCAATCCAGACCTATACCCAAACGGTTCCCCACTTGACTTCGGTTGCACCGCCGAGCCTGCAGCTCGTGTATTGGTAGTCGAAGGATTCTGACCGCCCAGTTCCCAAATGCGTTGAAGTTCTTTAAGCAGTGAGAGCAACAGCTCCCTAGCACCCTCGGGGTTCACCTTATTGTGGCCGACTGTAAGTTCTCCCAACACATCAAGCAGCATCATCTTGGCTTCGTTTTCCAGCTCGATCCACACCTTTTTCCTGGTCTCATCTGCTTCGTCAGGCCTGTCTTCGTTGTCTGTAGTAATAATGTAGGTCCAGGTGCCCTTAACGAACTCGAACGTTCCCTCAGGCAACATTCGCTTTGAACCACTTTGTTCCTGCACTTTTCCAGAAGGGCTTGCCGGTGACTCAGCTACTGCCCACATCGTGAACATTGGCAGCAAAATCAACTGCTCGGGAGTAACTCGGGACCACAGTTTGCTCAGCATGTGTGCACCAACAGCATTGTAAAGATTTTTCGAATGACCATCCTGGAAAAGGACTCCAAAAAGGGTACAAATCCACTCGAAAGCTGGGTCTTGATCATCAACCTGTGGTCCACTCTGCAGTGACACGCCAGATTCGATTGACTTGGAGGGCTTCACCATGCAGCGATGGAGAATTGTAATCACCAAATTGCGGGCACAGACCTGTTATCACGAGAAGAGCAAACAACATTAAATAGAGAACGAGAACGTAGTAGCAAACGGTCATCTTGAGCGTCTACCAGGTCCACCCGACGAGCAGCTATGTCCTCGGTTTGTGAAGGTGCGGAGCTGTTTGAATTGATACAGTTGAGAATCAATGCCACGGTGAATGCAATAATCTTGCGATACTGGTGACACTCCACCAGGATTTTCTAAACCGGAAAACGCAACCATTAGTTTTCAGACAAACAAAGATACCCATACTCGCAGTGTCGCTTACCTGAAAATCATCGGGGAAGAACAGCTTCCACGCCGTTGCCTGGTTCTTCGAGTTACTCGTTACACAGTTCACGCAAAACTGCAGCGCCACTTGAGCAAGAAGAACGATTTGCCTATAATAACACACATGCCGGCCTCGCGTTAGTCCATCAAGCCATAAATTCTTCATTTTAACAACACATCGCACCCTTGAAGCGACTCATCCTCCACATCAACCCAGAGACAGCAGTGCACCACCACATCGTGCGCCTATCAATGGAAGAAAAACTCCATCAAATCAAAACGCCACCTCTACGTGATAATAGCATAACATCTCACCAGCTTGATCAGTCCCGCATTCTGACAGGCGTCTTGGTTGTCACTGCTCGACGCACACGCATTACGTAGAAAGCGAAACACTGACGTGGCCACACCAACTTCTCTAACCACTCGATCCACGTCCCGAACGACTGGTTTGGGCGGTGAAAAGTCCTCTTGCAGTGACTCGGCGGTCGGATCCTTGCGATCCACGTGGAACGTGTAACCAAGGCCGTCGTCGTCTCCGTCTTGCTCGTCGTTGGCCCCACCACTTTGATCGAACCCTGGGGACGTGATCTCAGTCTCCAGAAGCTCAATGCTCTCGCTAATGGCTTCAGAGGCCTGTGCCCACACTGGTGAGGCTTTGAGCGAGTTTCTGGAGGTGGGAAATGGCAATTTACAAAGCGAAAACAAGGCGTTAGTTGAAACAAATTAGATAGACAGATGCACAAGAGCATGGAGGTGTTGAGGAGCGTCGTTTGGATGGATGAAAGCTGGCGACACACACGTACCGGAAGGCGGCGCTGCGGCATTCCGCGGCCAGTGCTTCGAAGTCCATTGCGGCGATGAGTTTACACAAGTCGTACACAACAAAACATCAGTGGTGTGCACCACACCAATTCTGTGAAATCACCGCAGCGTTGCTTCGCGCGGCGTCCTGCGCACTATTGCTGCTACATGTAGATGTATTGTTGTTGCTGGGCTGTGCACACCGCTGCAGCAGAAGCAGACTCACGATATCGGCTTTATGGCAAATCGAGCGAAGGTGACGATGCTATCGCAGGTGAAGGTTGAAGATGAGTGATGGTCGTCCACCGACTGTCCACCTAGTGTACATGGCCAGGCGCACCCATGTTACACGTTGCAACTGGTTCAGCAGCAGCGAACGCGAATGGCGAAGGGCACGCAATGGAGCGATGGCGTGCACGGTGCTGCTGAATGTCGCTGCCTTGCGTTGTTTGCGTTGGTCTTTCGTTGCATGTGGGTGAATCCATCTGACATGGAGTTTGTACTTACAAAAATACTAACAAATTGTCTACCAAATTTGTGTGGTTTTCCGATAGGAATTTGCGTGCGGATTTCCAGCCAACACGCGGCGGCCAGTTGGCATCATCGCTCGAGTCGGTAGCCATCCCATCGACAGGAGTCGACCGTATATGCCAAAAAGACCGAGGTTTTGAGTCTGCTGCATTGCTGTAACGGTATGCACAGCCCAGTAGAAGCAGAAGCAGCGATGTGCGCAGGGCCCCACTGGCTCCCGCGCGATTCAACGCTGCTGCTGATTGCTGTGCCGAGCTCTCCCTCTTTGCTTTGAGCTGCCAGAGTATCAGCACAGCGAGCCGCTGTTGCTTGCGGCAAGGCTCGGCAACATGTTTTGAGTGGCTCGTCCCGTGTTCGCGCCAGCTGTTCTGGAGTGGCTTGTGATTGGCTAACGCCCCCGTTGGCTCGATCCGTCGTTTCTTGCGCGGGCATAGTGAATCCAAGTGTAGCACCGACACCTCCTTCGGATTTTTGAATGCTGCGATGGTTGCAGCAGGTGAGGTTCGGTCGGTCCATACAAAGCACCATATACTTTGAGCGGACGGCCCACGGGAGCCAGCGCGCGAGTGATTGGTCCAGAGACACGAAGAGAGAAAGGGAAGGAACGTTCGAGCGAACGACGATGTCGCCTCGCCCCGCCCGAACCTCTCCCTCGAGCCGATTGGCAGCAATTTCGCCTACAAAACCGAAGGGGGTCCGCCACTGCACAGAACGTCATCTCTCCTGGTTGCACCCCCCTTTAGCAAACCACTTGCAATTTGTATACCTCGCGCTGTCGCCCACGTTCTCCAGCCTCCGCGAGCACACTCATTATCGCTTTTGCTCCAAGCTCCAACAAGACCAAGCAACCCCCAAGCCTCTTCACCGAGATCCGAGATGGCTCGTACCAAGCAGACGGCTCGCAAGTCCACGGGCGGCAAGGCCCCCCGCAAGCAACTCGCCACCAAGGCTGCCCGCAAGTCCGCCCCCACCGCTGGCGGCGTCAAGAAGCCGCACCGCTACCGCCCCGGCACGGTGGCGCTGCGTGAGATCCGCAAGTACCAAAAGTCGACGGACCTTTTGATCCGCAAGCTGCCGTTCCAGCGCCTCGTGCGCGAGATCGCCCAGGACTACAAGACGGATCTGCGCTTCCAGAGCACGGCCATCCTGGCCCTGCAGGAGGCGTCCGAGGCCTATCTCGTTGGCCTCTTCGAGGACACGAACCTGTGCGCCATCCACGCCAAGCGCGTCACCATCATGCCCAAGGACATTCAGCTGGCGCGTCGCATCCGTGGCGAGCGCACATAAGCGGCTTGCACGTCGGTGTCTTCTCTCGGAAACAGCCAGCAGCAGTTGCAACCTCCAACTCTTTTTTTTTCTTATCGCCAGTTAGCTTTCTGTTGGCTTGCTGTGTGTGATGGGGCGTAGTACTCTAGCACGCAACCCGTAGTATTCTAGCCTTATTATTTGCAGTAAGAAAACCATTTTTCTCAAAGCTATGAAACGTCTTCTTGGTTTGCGTTGGAATGTTTCCTCCACTTGAGGTGGTTAGATTGTTCAGTGCTCAACTTCTCTTTCAAGCTTTGCAATGTTCACGCTTCGATAGGTACTTAGTAAAGTGCAGAACCTGGTTCGTGGATTTGTAAGCCTAGACAACACGCTGCATACGGCTTTGCTGCAATTCTACAACAGGCTTCACCGTGTTGCTCGGAGCAGCAACTTGCTCCGCCTTTCGGACTGCGTCCAGACAGTTCTACGCCTCGTTGTTGCTGAGCTTTTCCATGAGCAATTGCTGCTCGTCTGCAATCTTGGTGAGCGACTGGAACTGCAAGTTGTATCTGCACGTGACATCAATTATAGGAATCCTGCGTCAACACGTACACAAGTTCCGCCGCCGCATTTGTCGAGCGTACCTTTCCAGCTCGGTCTTCTTCTCCTTAATCTGCAGCTCCAGCATCTGCTTCTGCCGATTCCGATTCTCCACCTCGCTGTCGACCCGATTGCGCTGGCCGATCGCCTGCATTTTAGCACGACACCCACAACATTTGGATCGAGGCAACACACTTACACAACTTTGCCATCCACGAACCTTGAGCTTTTCACGCTCGATGCGCTTGGCTTGTCCCTCCATCACCTCCAGCACGCCCTTGACGATCTCATGGAACTCCTCGAGCTCTGCAGAGCGCAATCATCACAAGCAAACTGTGTCATCAACTGCAAAACTGAGAAAAATGAAACACTTAGTACTTGTGGAGAACTGGTTGCTCTCTTGGTCGAGTTCCTGCGTGTGGACGATGTTGTCCTTGTCCAGCACGCGCACTTGGCAGTCATCATCGAAGCAGATGCTCGGAAGTTGGTTGTCTCCGCGGCTCATGCTCCTTGGATCGAGATGGCTACTTCGCGTCCCTTCGCACAAAAGTTGCTTCATTCACAATATTAATTCTCAATTTTATTAAAAAATATACACTCGTAAGCGTATGAATCATCATATTTCAACGTACTTTGAACGCTTCAACCCAGTCTTCTTCAATCTGTTATATAGGGATATCAGTTTATAAGACCTCCGATATCAGCTGTATCGTCGAGTCCCATTTCGCATTTCGAGAAGATGAACACGAACGTCAAGCGCCTCCGCAAGGAGCTGCAGGAGCTCAAGAAGAACCCGGAGGAGGACATGGTGCTGTATCCGGAAGAGGACACCATCATGCGCTGGAAGGCCTTCATCCGCGGTCCCAAAGACACGCCGTTTGAGGACCGTTGCTTCGAGTTGGCCATCCAGACGACGCCCCTGTACCCCATGGAACCGCCCAAGATGAAGTTTATCACCAAAATCTTCCACCCCAACGTGCATTTTAAGGTAACAGTGACATCAATAGTTGATATTATCGATACTGAGCTAAAGGTACAATTGGGGATACAATTGCACTGACGATCTTCAATCGCGCTGCTGTGCTACGTGTCAATTGCCTACAGGACGGTAGTATCTGCCTCGATATCCTCAAGCGCGAGTGGTCACCAGCTTGGACTCTGAGGGTATTTTTTTTTCAGCAGTTGAGCCGTATTGAGAGGGGTGGCTTACTTTTCTTTTGGGTTGTTTAGGCTGCGTGCTTGGCTGTGATTTCTCTCTTGTCGGACCCTGCAGCAGACTCGCCTCTCAACTGCGATGCCGGTAAGGGAGCGACGTGTTTATACGATAAGTGTTGGGTTGAAAGTACTAAATAATTTTGAGCAGGAAACATGATTCGTGCGGGTGACATGCTTGCGTACAACACGATGGCCGAGATGTACAAGAAGGAGTACGGACTGCTGGAGCTGCCAAAGGACCCGTTCTAAAGTCCTTGTAAAGCAAAGTTTACATGGACTGTTGTTGCTGATGGCTTGGTTTTTATCAAAATATCAGACGTTATGTGCTTTGTGCTAGCATTCACAGATCCGCTGTCTTATCTGCTTGATTTGTCGTTTTCGACGCAACCAAGTCGCCGTAGTAGGCTGTCACCACTTTCAATTGCGTGTTCAGGAAAATCTTCTCACACTCCACAGGCTCATCAGGCGTCAACGCCTCGAGATCATTGGTGGGCGTAGCCCTGGGGAGGTAATACGCGATGTTTTTCGATACTTGCTGCGCCTTTGCAAACAAGTCCAGCCCGGACACTCCCTTGACGATCATGTCTTCCAAACTGAAGTGCTTGCGGCTGTACTTTACTCCTCCCCATGGCGGCGACAGGAACACCGCGTCAGCCTTGACCTTGGGTAGAATGTCGATGGAGTTGCCAACAATCCACTCAATCTTGTCTGCTACGCCGTAGATAGCGGCGTTGTGCTTCGCCATCCGAATCTTCTCCGGATCAATATCAATTGCAATAACCTGCTTGCACGTCATGGCTAACTGGATCACGTTTCCTCCACAGCCTGCAAATGGATCCACCACAATATCGCAGCTGAGACGTTTAGCGATATGCTCCGCGATCGCTTGAGGAGTGACCTGGATACAGCACACAAGAAGTCAGTCACCACTCTAGAACCAGAAACACCAAAAAAAAAATGCAGACCCTACCGAATACCAGCTTTCATGATCAAGCTGTATGCCATCTTCGAACTTCTCAAAAAGGACGTGTCTCTGCAAGTAAAACTTCACCACATCCTTCGGTACTGCAGAAGACAGGAACAAGATTTCAAGGTTTAAATTCAACCCAACTGAAAACCAACCGCTCCAAACGAAAGGAACGTACCCGGATACTTGGTCTTCGCCTTCTTCTTCTTCTTTTTGCCGGCTGCTGCGTCCGAATTCTTGTGCTGGATCTCGCGAATACTCTGTCCGTCTGGCTTCACTTCTGTCACTACTTCAACCTTCTCGACAACGCGCTCCGCCACCTCCCCCTCTGAATCGTACACCACGCGCACCTTGTCGACAATTGTCGTCTCCATCTTCGGCGTCTCCTCCTCATTAACCACTTCGCCCTCTTCATCCCTAGCTTCTTCTCCTCCAACCTTCACACCCTCCTGAGCTTCTCTAACTTCTTCCTCAACTGGATCCTCCTCTTCCTCCTCCTGTACCTCCCTCTTGCGCTTCCGGGAAGATTTCTCCCTCGACCCACCTCCAAAACTCATGGGCAAACTCCCCTCCATCCCTGCAGCCTTCATCTCCTGCTCTAACTGAGCTTGTGCAGCCTCGTAAAGGTCCGCACACGCGTCTTGAGGCTCATTCTCGTCATCTGCCAGTCGTTGGCGCTTGTTCTTCCTGTTTTTCTTGCCGTGTGCCACCTACCAGAGCGAGAAAAAACAGTCACATACACAGAAAGCATTAGAGAACCACCTCCAAGTATCAGATCCTCCTTATCATCGCTCTACCTCGTGCTTGGGCTGCAGTTTACAGCTCTGCAGCCGCACTTCCGTGACCAGCGCCATGGCTGTCAAAGGTTCCACTTTCCATCCTTTTCATTGGCCCACAATGACCCATTTTCCACCAATCCCAAACCTGTATTTCTAGTTGAAGTGTCATTCTGGATTCCGCATTCTAATGCGCAAGTGCCGCGTCTTCAGCGTCGCTCTAGGCTTCCTGACGGAGTCTCTGGCGCTCGTAGCGCCTCTGACATGGACCCAATACGTGGAGTGGTTCACACTTTCATCTGAGAACCAGCGGAAGGTCTGGGAACCCGTGGAATCCGCGACAGTGTGCTCTCTTGACGCTTTCCGCCTCGGAGTTCAATTTCCAGCATTTAATTATGGACCTCAATACAAAAACCAAGATGTTTTTAAATGGCAATTAATTGCCAAAAACGTAGAAGATTGGGAATCGGGAGCTGTCGTGGCCGCTGGAGTTCTACACACCAAACTAGTGGGAATCCAAGAAGAGGGAGAAGTTGAGACTGAAGAGAGGGAGGAAAGTCTCCAATGTGAGTTTGACTCGGAATTTTGCATTCCAAAGCTTGTGGGTATCCGACTACCGGACGTCCTTGGAAAAGATGACGATGGAGGGTCTTTGAAAAAAGGGCATTCGTTGGAGTTGACGTTCGAGCAGCCGACGAATCGCCCCGGGGTGAAAAGTAAGGAGGAAATTGATGGGTTTGTCGTTTTTACAGAGTATATTGGAGAGGAGCTGGTGGGCTCTTGGTCGGAAGATGGACGCGTGCTGGTGATTGGGATTATTGACATTGACGAAGATAAAGTGAAGCCTGTGCGGGAGTTAATGCAAGGATTACTGCAAACCAATCTGTACCTTGCAAATACTAACACGGAAGGCTTTCGAGAAGTGGGCAGGAAGGTAACTTGGTATAAAGGAGTACAAAGCTTACGGGTTGAACCTCCTGGTGTTTACAGGCTGCGCGTTTCTGTTCTTGGTGAAGAGGCTATTTGGTCGCCCGAAATTCTAGTTCAAGCTTGTGAGTCGTCACATCTTGTCGTGGATCTGAGACGTGTTTCACTTGATGCATTGGATGGTACGAACCTAGTGGACGGGGTAACAACTGATATTGCCCCCAGTTTTTCCATCGATGGAGTAATGACTCATGCAGGTCACGAAGGTTTTGTGCTGCCGCACGATGCTATTCAGATGAAAACAGTAGGGTCATGGAGTTTGAGTTTCTGGGTGATCCTTACAGAGGATTCAACCGGCAGTTTTCGAACCCTATTTTTCAACGGAGACGGCGAGTACCAGCAACGAACTCCGTCGGCATGGTGGAAGCCAGACGAGCGTCGTCTGGTTCTTCGCGTAAGCACAAATACAAGTACTGACGTTGGGCTTGACTGCAGCGAAGAACTTCCTATGAACCAGTGGGTTCATTTTGGCTTCACATTTGTCAATTGCTCCGAAAGTGCTATCGCTGAAGACGTCAAAATACCTAGTGCTTGCCCACAAAATGTTGCTATTGAAGACGAGCGCTGGTTGTACTCTTTTGGGTTTTATGTGAACGGTGTACTCGATACTGATGTTCGCGTGTACGACCCAGTAGTCGCAAACAGCGGACCTTTGCATATTGGCAATGGACCGTGGACTGACGGAATGCAAGGATTTACCAGCAACTTGAAGGTGTTCCCAGTTCCTATTTCGACTGAAGAGCATCGCAAACTCTATTTCCTGGAGAGACATATTCACGAAAACTATGGTGACTGCACTCGTAGTGGCAATACAACATCCGTATCACTGGAAAAGAATCCAGCTAAGCAGATCTCTTACTTATTGCAGTGTGTTAACTTCGATAGTCAGGTCTATCCGAAGAGTGCGGTTTACGATGAAGAGTTTGAGAACTCAGGCAGCTTTGCTGACCTTCAATCTATGGCGCTCGAAAAGGCCACTGCAACGCGCGATTCGTGTGAGCCAAAAGCATGGGATTATTTGTTGGAAGCTGCAGAATTAGGAAGCCCAAAAGCACAACGAGATGTTGGCAAGGCATTTCTTTATGGAGAGTACTCAGATCTGCAGCACTGCCCTGAGTCAACACCCGTCCATCAGAATTTGACGCTTGCTCAGCAATATCTCGAGAAATCTTTTGCTGGTGGAGTGTATAGTGCTTCAAAATATCTTGCGCTGCTGGTTGAAGCAAGTGAAAACAACCAAACGGGAGAGGGAAAATTCGGCTCTCTTATAACTGGACTCGTCCATTTATCTGCTGCTAGTGGTCAAAAGGACGCGTTTGCCGTGTTGGGGCGTAGATATCATCGTGGCATTTCGCCAAGTGACTCTGCTACTGAAATCGCAGCCTACTACTACTTTCACGCCGCTGTAAGAGCAGCAGAAGAGTTTCACCAGCTTGGAAAGCAGCCACTGCACGAAATGATTCGTTTGTATGACTCTTTCGAGCGAGATATCATAACTGGTGAACGTGGCGATGACGACGAGCTGATTCAATTTCAGAAAATGCGCGCGGATAAAGACGGAGACGTGGAGGCGATGGCGGCTATGGGAGATCTCTACTATTGGGGCGCTCATGGTGTACCTCGTGACCATGCACAGGCATATCGGTACTTCGATCGAGCAGCTCGTGCCGGTAATGTAAACTCTCAATCTGCCGTGGCAGGCATGCTCCTGAAAGGGGAAGGGACTACTCAAAATAATGAGACTGCCATCAAATGGTACGAGAAAGCAGCAGAGAAAAACCATACTCGCGCATTGAATGGCTTGGGTTTCATCCACTTTCACGGAAGCGCTGGAGTTACGGAGAACAAGTCACTTGCTCTCGAATACTTTGAGCGCGCAGCTGAAAATGAAGAAGATGGGGACAGCATATTTAATGCTGGATACTGCCACGCATCTGGGCTTGGTACAACAGTAAATATTAGTCGAGCAATGGAGCTCTATGCTTCCGCTGCAAGAAAGTTTGGACATTTCGATGCAATATTTGAGATGGGAAAGGTTTTCTTCATCGGCGTACCCGGCGTAGTGCCACGCGATGCTGCAAGAGCATTAGAATATCTGAAAGCTGCGTCAGACGGTGGCCAATGGGGACGAATACTGCGGCAAGGCTTTGACTTGTACAGGAGCGGCAACTTTGAACGCGCTGTCATTTATTACCATGAAGCACGCGAGCTTGGGTACCCTGTGGCAATAAGCAACTTGGCGTTCATCTATGACCAGCGCTTGTTGCAGTCAGGAGACATTGTTAGCGAGCGGCGAGCGCTGAAGTATTTGACGTTTGCAAAAGATGAAAACGAAGATCGAGAGACTCTTGTACGGATCGGTGACTATCATTATTATGGACTTGCTGGCTTGCAGAAGGACCCAAAGACTGCTATCAGATGGTACAGTCGCGCTAGTGCTGAAGGGGTCGGCTTGGGGGCTTATAACGTCGGTCATATGTACGAATTCGGCGATGGCGTTGAAGCGAACCTGGAGCGAGCTTGCAGATACTATTATCGCGTATTGGAGCTGTCAACAGGTGAACTTGAAAGTGACTTGGCGATACGATTTGCCCTGGCTAGACTCGCCCTTCGAACGTGGTTGCAAAACACACCATTTGAAGTGTTTCTTGGCTCGACCAGTCCACTGAATACGACGGCGGACACTAATGCAATCACTGGAGACATGGTGTTAGTGCTTGGCGCTGCATCAAACATGTTTGACGGGAAAATGTATGCATTGATCTCCACCACGGCAATCATTTTACTTTCGATCGGGGCATGGTATTTCCATAGCCCCTGACCCAAACATCAAAACGTGAGATTCCTGACTTTAATTTCTCATCCCAACGTCAACTAAGTTCAACGAGCAGCGATGTGAGCAACCAGTTGGGCACACTGTCTCGTTGGCAAACCATTCTGTTAAGTGGTCAAGGTGGCCGCCATGTGCACACACGGGACACCAAACGTAAAGACCTCGAACTGGCAATTGGCTACAGAAGCAAAAGTGAATCAGGATAATTTCCCACAATGAAATTAACAGCGAGATTCAAGCGTACCAGATCGAGCACAGCGTAGCAGCGTTGCTGCAGCTTGCGCACAGAGATACGGGGACACCATGTTCACTAGGGCCAGCGGACTCGAGAGGTTTCGAACATCTTGCGCAGTTGAAGTACACACTTGTGGATTTCTACAACAAAGAAGCAAAATCATAATGTTAGCAACAATATTGCTGCTTGGGATTACTTCGTCGACGTACCATGTTCATTTGTCTGATCGACTGGTCTGAGCAATTTGCAACCAATTCGTTTGCCGTTGTGTAGATTTGTAACTGGTGAAGGAGGTCAATGTAGTGCATGTAAATGTGTTGCAGCCATGCCTTCCCCATGACCTTTTCGACACTTGTCACTTTATTGACGGCCACAGTGATAGCAACGCATGACTGCAGGTCACCAATTTCCGTGTAGTACTCCAGCAACTCCTTCAGAACATCGTCCCGTAGATGACCCAGATCGCCCATAACGGCACTACCATTCATGATCATCGAAGAGTTGTCACGAACATTTGTCACCCCGGAGGTACCGTTGCGATCGCCACCCTCACGCCCGTTTTCGTTGGCAAGTCGTCCATGAGGGTCATACGGATACGGGTCAAACCCTTCCATAGCTTGTGGGTTGACATGGTCCAGTTGCTCGAGCAGCATGGTCGTCTCACTCGCATTAGTGCTATGGTTGTGATTCGCGTGACCATACTCCTCGTTTCCAAACTCGTCAGTGTTCTGTCTACCGCCGTTCTGCATGAAGTCATTGTGATTGCTAACGCTTGGTGATCTATCGTTGTCTTCGTCAAGATCCCCATCCATCGGCATGCCCACTTGACTTCCCCGGGAGCTCAACTCATCTGAATAGCGTTTGCTGACGTCGACCTTACCAGCCCTTCGATCGCTGGGCTTTGGCTTCCCAGTATCCGCTTCTTCATTTGCGTAAAGGACCTCGAGAATACGCCACATTTGACTTAGATGAGCGTTCCCTGTTACAAATGCCGCCAAAGCGTTGTGGGCGCACATTTGAGCGAATGTTACCCCAGACTTCGCTGTCGCAGAATCTCCACTGTGTCCAACTCCACTTGAGCCATCTGAATTACCTTCGCTGGAGTTAGATGGTTCAGGGAACAACATGTAGTGCTTGGCCAGAAATCGAAAGGTGTGTTCATCAAAACCGAATGACTCCTTCAAATACTGACCCTGTTCAAATTGAGCACGCATCGTCTCCACCTGTTTTCCTGCTTGCACGTACTCAGTTTCATCCCCACGAAAGATTCTCTCGAGCTGGCTGGCCTCGTTAACATTTTGCATCGTGACAAGCGCAACCAATGCCCGGGGCACATTTGACCCAGACATCAGGGGAGTGATTGGCGACGCAGATGTTAATGACACTGATGCATTTGATACGGTCACGTAGTTTCCGTCTGATAGAGCACCAACTCCGTTTCCGCTGGAGTTACTGCTCTGCATCGATAGAAGAATCGGCTGGGAAGATGAAGCTGGACCAGTACTTCGAGCGATCCCTCCAGAACCAACACCATTTGCGGCGTTAAGGCTGCTACTCCCCCCAGCAGACTTGAAACTAGCCCCTGAGGCTGAGCCTCCGCTTGCTAAACTTGTTAAGTTTGCACTGCTGCCCCCTGACCTGTTTAAACCTTTGGGTGCTAATGGCGGCTGTGACCCGGTACCAAAAGACCAGGCGGTAGTGCGTCCTGATGACGTCTCCAGAGCTGAAGACGCGCCTATTTCCGTGGGGCTCTCAGAGCTGCCATTGAAAGGGCTCAGGGACATGGTTAGAGGTCCGCTTCCAGTTTTCCGATCGTCCCCAGAGGGCCCGAGGGATGGAGATGCAGAAGACACCCCTGCAACAGTAAAGAGCGAGCTGCCCAGGTTGAAGTGACGATGAATCTTCAGAGACGCACACGATCGATCTACAACACAACAATTATCTTAATCGTGAGCTTCAACACCCTTGGTGATCAATGGTGCACAACCTCGTACCGATGTAATCGTGAGAGAACGCAACCTGTCCCTTTGAGTTGAGCGCAAGTGCCGTCGTTGGAAGTGACTGATGCGGCTTAAATGAGTCAGCGAGAGAATGCAGTTTGAGTGTGCCATCCTTGGAGCAAGCCAGCATGTGCTGCCAGTAGTCATGGCCTTCCCAATCGCCTGGAATTTCTGGTTGACCAAAATTCGGCGACACGGGTGTGTCCATCCACGAAATGCCCGATGCAATGTCTGAGTGGCCTTTCATTGACGCTACCGGAATGAATGGCCGCTTCGTGTCCCACACGTGAATGCTATTGTCCATAAGTGACGCACTGGTGGCGATATGGGTAACGCAAGTTGGTCGCCAAGCCACCCGGCCGACACTTGCAATTGTCTGAATTGTTTGTTTCGGCTGTCTAACGTCGCCCAGTTCCCAAATCTTCACGTAGCGATCGCGTCCACCAGAGGCAAGCACGTTGGCGTACGTGGGGTGCCAGTCAATACTCAGCACCAAGCCCTTGTGCGCTGTAAATTTCAGTTCAGGCTGTGAGTTCTTTCGCATATCCCACACTTGCACTATGCCATTTTCAAATGCGGCCGCAAACTTGTTCGGATGGAACGGACTGGCGCGCACATCGCGGACACTCTCAGACTTTGGCTGGTACGTTGATACAACCTTCCCGCCTCGCTTATCCTACACAGCAGCAAAATATACCAAAAAATACACAAACATCAATTTTCACCGCACCTTTCAACATCTTCCCATTGAGCAAACCCGTACCCAAAGTTTGACAGTGCCGTCCTGAGATCCACTGATGAGCACATTCCAGTCGTTCGTATGCCAGCAAATGCGGTTCACCGCTCGTCGATGCCCATTTAGCACCCGTTCTGCAAAAAAATAGCCCACCCAAAATTTATGTGTTATTTTTTCTTCCAATTCCACTTGAAAAGGTCGTTGCTCCCGTACCTTGCACGTGCTTGTATCCTTCTCGCTCCAAGTTCCAGATCACCACAGCACCGTTCGTCGCTGCCGTGGCCAATAAATAGTCCGACTCTGTATTTCAAATAAGAAAAATTGTACCCAAGACATAAAAATTGAGTATCCATCCTGGTGTCGTCCTGGTCAATAACTCCTCAGGATCCTACGTGGGTGCCACCGGATGTCGTTGGTGCTAAAATTGAGACTTGGTTTGCCCACGACGCGCAGATTCCTCTTCTCCGTGAACCCGGAGGCCTCGAGCGTCACCACTTTCAACACTGAAATATTGCAGTACGAATATGAAATTTGACGTTAGCGTCCTGCGCCTCAAAAACAGCGAAAAAGAGCCAATCCAGACCGTCTCTGCCCCCCACCGCGATCAGGCGGTTGTTGGGGGACGTGGACAGCGCGTTGAGTGGCCCGTTGAAGTCCATGGAGGCGCGGACGCTCGCCGCCGCGCGCTGCTCCATCATTTTCGTCGGAAGCTCTACTGGCGGATTTTCCGCCAATCCGATAGCTGCAACTCAGCGATTGGTAGAAACTGCTGGTCTCAAATGTAGCCATCTTGGAGCTTCAACCGCTTCAACTGCTTCAACTTCCTCTGGCGCTCTTGGCGCCACAAACTTGTTGCTCAGCTGCTCGCTGCATGAACTCGGCGTCTGAGAATGCAGTGAGAACTATGGAGCACACTTGGCGTCGATGGCAATACAGCGACTGGATCTGAACCTCGGTTCGAAAGCCGTTACCATGGAGAGGTGGCGATATGCGAAGGAACACACAAGATCTGTAGCTTGGAGGCTGGTGCAGACGAAAGAAATTTCGAACTTGTAACCTGCGGCACTTGGTCAGGAAAGTCACTTTCCCACTTGTCACCTCGTACGCACATCAGCCAACAACTGGGAAATGGGGATCTGCCGGAGTTCGTGTGCCAACGCCAGCAGTCTCGAGTACTATGACGCGTGGGGTCACCAGGTTGGTATCTTCACCTCGAGTATGTGTTGGTATCTACTGTTAACGAGTGTTTGTATCAGCCTTTTCGCAGGCCGTACCGACCTGGTGGAGGTTACCGTGCTAAGGATGACACGAAGCTCTGGATGTGCGAACGCGGCTGCTGCTCCATCCGCTGGAAACTCGACTACGCTGGTAACAATTACTGCGTGGAACGGCTGTGATGCACTGCAACGAGCTCATTCTTATGCATTTGTATAGAGTTCCAGAACTACTTCAAGTACGTCGAGGCCTCTCCGTACGTGGTCATGCAGGACAAGACGCAGCAGTGCGACTGCGTCATGTGTCGCGGCTTGACGCCTCCGCAGACGCGGTGGAAGGACCCCGTGGTGCTCAAGAAGGACAGCAACTCGCCCACCGACGGGTCGCTCACAGACGACGAGCCCGAGAGACCGGAGAGTCCGTGACGCCAAGCACGCGGGGCCTCTATTCATTAGCAAGTGCAGTTTCTAATCAACCTTCAATTAAACCGAGTTCACGACACCAACCGCTGTACGTAGGGCTCACTTGACAAGCCACGAGATTCACGCAGAATCTGCGCGCCGATGGCTGGCCGGCGCTGCGTGCGTTGCAGGAGTCCTCATGAAACGGTGGTGGCACGCCACCTCGCCGAAAAATGCCGATCTTGGCTGAAGGGACACATCTGAAGCCCGACATCGACGTGGTGATCATCGTGTTCGTCGGTGGCGGTCGACGCGGCCACCTCGTTGGCTTGACGCCGACAGCGTCGCCGGATCTTTATGACCAAGAGATCTGTGAATTGTTATCTGTCCTTGCCTGCCACCGTCACGATACCAAAGAACGAAATACTCGACGAACGCGGCGAATAAATTATAATAGGCCAACCTCCGCCTGCTGCCTCACTCTTCCCTCGCTTTCTGCCATCGAAAGTCACACTTGTCCTTCTCTCGCCTTTTACTCCCCTCCTGCCCACCGCGATTCGATATGTATATCAAAATCCAAAAACACACGCACCACCATTTGTCCACAGATAGGCTACAGACGTCTCCGCCGACACTCACACCGACACGGAACGCGCGAGAACAGCCACCTGTTCCTGCAATCTCGTCTCCATCTGCGCATGGGCGCTCTCAGCAGCCTCCTGGTCCTTCGTGAGCTTGGCCTGCCACTTTTCAATGCCCTCGAGCTTCTGGATCACCAGCCGCTGCAACAAAATGAGGACGTTCTCGGCCGCGTGCAGGTTGCGCATCCCTTCAATCGAGAGCGCGCTGTGCGGGTCGTAATGTGTCCGGGAGCGCCGAGCAAAGTCTGATACAGGCTGTGGGAACTTGGGAGGCCGTACATGGGCCAGCTCCGAGGCGAAGGCGTCATACTTACGCCGCGCTTCCGGCTGGATCACATGGCACGCTTGCTCAATGAGGTGGCCAGCCTCCACTCCTAGCGGATACGAACTGACCGAAAACTCGCGAATGCTGCCTGAATAGTTCGGCGACACGACTGCAGCCAGCGCCACGCGCAGCAAATGCAGCGCCTTGCGGTACATCTCCTCCACTCGGTCGGCCTGTTTCTTCACGCTTGCCACAGCCTTGATTTCGCTGGAAAAGCTTGCAATCCTTGCGTGCAGGTCGAGCACAGCCGGCATGTCGACGGTCTGGAACAGGTTGTTCAGAATATCCTCCTTCTCCCTCTCCAACATGAGCAGTTCTTCCTGTGCGTCCTCCCACCCAGAGCTCATTCTCAAGGTCGGGATGGGTCCGCTGCTCTCGCTGCCACTCACGTCTCGGTTCTCGTCCAAGCTGCTGAGCCCTGTGACGCTCATACTGAAGACGCTGTTGCCTGTGTTGCCAAAGCTGCTGCGGAAGTTGTTGTTGTTGCTGGCGCCGCCTCCGTGCACGTTGCTGACGTTGACGACGGCCGTGCCGTTGTGCGTGATGGTGCCGAGCGTCGTGGCCGACAAGGCGGTGCTCTGCCGCTCGAGGCGCAGCAGCTCCTCGTCCACGCGCACCGACTCGCTGAGCTTCTCGCACAGCTTGGTGCGCAGCTTGGCCATCTTGGCGGCCTTGTTGAGCGTGAAGACGCGGCGCAGGCCGCCGCGCTCCTGCTTCTCGATCTTGTCCAGCAGCTCCTTCTGCGCGTGGATCATCTGCGCCGAGCTCTTCTTGGCCTGGCGCAGCTCGCTCCTGACCTGGTGGGCGTCGCCCGAGGCCGACACGTCCATCTGCGACGCGCGCACGATGCGCTCGATCTCCTGGTTCACCTGCTCGTACTTGTGCAGCAGTCGGCGGTCCAGCACCACGTCCGTGGACAGCGTGGGGGGCAGCGACGAGCGCAGGTGGTTGTCTGTCTCGGCGCGGCGCCGGCCGCCGACGCTGGCGCTGGCCACGCGGCCGCCTGTTGTTGCTGAGGCTTGGAAGTCGACGGACTTGCTGCTGCTGGGCGCGGGGCGCTGGGGGTTCGCTGTCTGGTTGCTGCCGAGCCGCTGCAGATGCACCGAGGAGGACGCGGGGGCTTTGGTGGACGGCGCGGCGTTGGAAGCGGCCGAGGGCGGAGGCGCCTTGGCCACGACGCTGCCGTCTTCGCTCGCTTCGGGCCGCGTGCCCATGACGGAGTTGCGCTGGGTCCGGTAGGTACTGACGACGAGGAAGGACGGAGACTACGGCGGGCTGGCTCCAAGAGAGAGCGATACAGTACCGGTAGATTTCGACAGCGGACGACGGTGGCGTGCTGCTCGGTCGCGCGCTCGCGGTTTGGAAATGGCTGTGCAAAAACAACCTCCTGGTGACTCGCTCTTTTCGGTTCGGACGAGTGACTTGGCTTCCGTATGGCCAATAGGGGTAGGTGCGCGAGTTGCAAGTTGCTCCGCTGGCAGGGCAACTTTGATCGGACGGACGCGAGTCCGGAGGCAGCGAGCGCTGGTGCTGATGCCGATGCTGCTGATCGGTTTGACGTGGAGCGTCAAGCAGCAGGCGACGCACGATCGACGGGTGGAAGGAAGCAGCGCACGGCGAAGTTGACGTGGTACACTGTACCAACTGCAGATTACGGCAGTTGGTTCGCAACGGCCAAAAGTGCTTTGCTCGCAGTGCACTTCATACCTGGTAGTACCCAGGCTGGTACTGACTCAGTACCAGGTATGAAGTCCTCAGTACTACTGAGGCCTGGGAAGTTCCCAGTGCAGGTGACTGGAAATGCTGCATGAAGCAAGTTAGATCTTAGCGGTTTCGCCTCAGACGGAGCACGAGTGGCCAGTCCTCTCGGAGGGCCGGCACTCGGTGGGACACCAGTCGGTCGTCCGCACTTTCAGCTGCAATTGCCTCGTGCAGCCTGCAACTCCACGGCCATCAACCAGCATACTCTGCTCCACTTCCTGCAAGTTGTCGCATTCCCAGTGAATCCACGCACAAAAGGTTCTTTATCTGATTTGGTCCGAAAAGGGTGGCGCAAAAACTCACAGCGACACAAATCTGACACTCCCATTTTCAGCCAATCCCTTGCCAGGCATCCCAAGAAGTATCCGCCATGACGCCGCTGCGCGCCGACGCCGACTACGTGCCCGCGCACCTGCGGCACTTCGTGTTCCACTCGCAGGACGACTTTTACGTGTCGCGCCACTTCGATCCGCTGCTGCTGAGCCACTTGATGTACGAAGGCTTCCTGCCCATCGCCTCGGACTTCCAGGACCAGGTCTTCCTGCTGCCCAAGCTCCACCGCCAGCGCTGCGTGCTGCTGCTCAAGCCACAAGAACCCGAGCACGTGCCCAAGATCGTCCGCAAGAGAGCCAAGAAATTCAAATTCGTACTTAACCGGGACTTCGACGGCGTCGTGCAGGGCTGCCACGAGAAGCACGGCATCCCGTGGCTCTATCCGCCTATTGTCAAGAGCTTCAAGACGCTGTTTGAAGCTGGTAGTGACGGCGTGGAGCTGTATCCCGGCAGGACAGTTCGGCTTTTTACAGTGGAAATGTATGATGCGGCCACCGACACGTTGGTGGCTGGAGAGCTCGGGTACACGGTGGGCAGCGTCTACACGAGCTTGACGGGCTTCAGCAAGGCCAATGGAGCGGGCACAGTGCAGCTCCACGCGCTGAGCAAGTTTTTGTATCTGGCAGGCTTCAAGATGTGGGATCTGGGCATGTCCATGGACTACAAGATGGGGCTCGGAGCGAAAGACTTGGAACGGGATGACTTTCTCGCCCAGTTGTACAAGTGGCGTCCTCATGAAGTGCTGATGCAGCTGGAGGGAAAAGAAGGCAACGTTCGTACGGGTGTGTCAGTCAAGGCGTTGTTCGATAACACGAGACTCCCAACGGGAACTGTCGGGGAAGTGGAGCAGAATGAAAACGTTGACGGAGAGAAGAGCGACAAGGGAAATGACAAGAAGAAGGATGCAAAAGAGCACGAGAAAGACGACAAGGAAGACACGACGGAGGAAAAGCGAGAAGCGGGCGCGAAGCGGAAACTCTCGTCGAATGAGGAGCAACAGGGCGAGGAGAAGAAGGGCAAGTCCGAAGCGGGGGCAACGCCAACGGCAGAAACAGATGCGCAGATTAGCGAGAAAGGGGCAGCAGACGCCCACAGCTCCAGCACAGAATGAGGGGAATTGTGGGTCTGGATTGAAAGCTTATCTGTGTACGATATTGTCTTCCATTCGGCGGAGATCGCACTCCATATACCGTGAGGATTTCACAAGTTTATTTGCTTTTTCTTCATTTCCATTTTGAGTTGGTCGACGCTGACTCCAATCGTTGCAGCTTTGAATAACGTTTTGTACATTGCGGGGGAGCAGTCAACGGCCTGCTGCCGTGGCAGAACCGATATTGTTGGTATCTCCGAATTCGCCATGCCCCGCTTTCTCGCCTGAATGCGGCACCATCCATTTGCTGAAGATAGCGATGCACAATGGGGCGGATTTGAGCTCGACCGGGGTTATAGGAAGCCTGCCTCCGATAAACTATTCACGAACAGAATGCTTTCTTGCGTATTTGCGTTGCGGGCTAGTTGATATAACACGGAGCTGTCCTTCCGGATGCTGTCCACACATCACATTAGTTTCACAGTATCGTTAGTACAACAAGAAAATTGCAACTGCATGGTAAATGTGAAGAGACGTACGTGTCAATGCGGTGTCGGATGTGGATCTGCGTCTTTCGGTCATGCCGCAGAATCCCACGTCCTTTTCTCGAAACACTTCCAGTATTATTGGATGTGCTGGTGCAAGGAACATTCACACCAGTAGCACTGGAACTAGGAGGCACATACACGAAATTTTGACGATCCAACGCCTCGCTGATGACCCGGTAAATCTTCCGGAATTTCTGCCAGTTCACGAGTCCGTCTTCCATGGACTTCATCGCTTCCTCATATGTGAACAGGTCCTTCACTAAAATGAACCAGCACGCTAGTCGCGGCTGACCTTCTGCCAGTGCGAACGCTTGACGATAGCTGCGGTAGTTTTCATCCGGTGAGCACACCTGCTGAAGGCACTGGTATTTTTCGTGAGCTGCTGCACTAACGAGGCTCCAAGTAGTGTTGAGCTGTCGGATACAGGGTGCTGAAAGCCCGGTAGTGATCTCAAACAGCGTATTGAAGTTGTTCATCTGATAGCAGTTGTCGGCTGCATCGATGAAAAGTGTAATCATCTTGGCGCGTTCCACGGCCTGCAACTGCGGGTGCAGAATTTCACTCGAAACCCACTCCGCCGTCGCATCGAACAACTCAATCAAAGCCATCACGTGCGGTGCGTCCCGATGTTTGGTTTCACGGGTCCAGGCCTTGTTGGTTAACTCGCGTGGATTCAGCTTCGAGAAATATTGATCCGCCTCCACAAGCGTAAGCTGATCAGCCAACTCCTGTGCTGACAGCCCCGACAGAGGCTCCACATTATCGTAACTGATACGTGCACTCTTGCGCGATGCTGCAGTTAATCTTGCACGCTGCAACGTGTCCTGGATAATTTCATCAAAGCCGCCGGCGCCGTTTCCATTGGCGTTGGCCTTAATCGCTGCTTCAGCACTACCCGTGGTAATTCCTCGCGCGATCTTCGGTGCCACCGCAGCAGCGCTGGGTACAACACCTTGCTGCTGAGCACCATTGCGAAGCATTCGGTCTCTCGTGGCTGCTGCTGCTACAGCTTGATCATCAGCCCCTGCTGGAATCGACCGACTACGAAGCTGGAAAATGTCACCGCTGGAATTTTTAGTACGAAGCTTCACCATTGACCTCTCGCGCTTGGGATCGGACGACGAACGAGCTAACGCAAGTTTGGTTGCGGCTTGAGAACGCATTCGAGAGTGTGACGCTCCTCGATCACTCAGTTGGTGCGCCATTGCCAGAGCTGCTGCGCTTTGGGGAGGCTGAATCACATCAGCGTTTCCTCTCGAAAATGATCGGTCTGGTAGCGCTGATGCTGAAGATGAAGTCACCAGAGCAGGAGGTGGAGGTACTTTCATGGGCCCCCTTTGAGATTGGGCTTTTACCTGAGCTTGAGCTTGTGCCTGCGCTTGCTGCGCTTGCTGCTTCTGTGCCGATAATACCTGAACGACCGTCAGTAGCAGGTTTTCAGCGTGCCGCCGAATTGAAGGAATCGGCGATGTGTTTTGAATTTCATTCAGAAATGCCATCAGTTTCTTCTGAGCCTTGCGATCGTTGGCTAGATCCTGGTCGATAAAACCACTTTCCTTGATCCAAAACTTGAGAACACTCAGTAGCCGCATAATCGAGACGTTGGCCTCCATTCCTGTGTTGATATCGGACCGTGCTGTCGAGATGGACGTTAAATTTGAAGAGCGCTGTTCATTCTCCTCCTCCAGCGTGATTTGATCAAGTAGCCGTTGGGTTTCTTCAATCGTCTCTGCATCCACGCCACCACAAAGTGACAGCACAGCTGTGTAGCGTTTCAGCAGCTTTTTGATGAAGTCGTACGGCGAGCAGAAAGATCGAAACGTTAGTAGAAACACATCACGAAACTCTGTGTCGTACTGGTGAGCATCAGTAAGACGCGCTATCAGTTTACCCAAAGATGCGTGAGAAATTTCCCGCTTACCACCCATGCCACGTTCAGGAGTTTCGTAGCGAATGCGGACCGGTCGAGGCTTTGGCGTGGCACCATCACCACCTTCAGCGTCCTCATCATCCGACTGCGGTACTTTTCGTGCCAGTGACCGAGGTGTAGTAGAGCCCTGGGCGTCCGGAGATAGCGACAATGGAGGTGGCGGCGGAGGCAGCCCACCAGTGACTCCAGGTGACGTTGCCTGTCTTGACCCTCGAGAAGTGCTACGAGCTCGCGATCTTGATGGATCCAGCGACGGCGAGTCATTACCACGCCGTCGATTTGTAGCTGCTACCTGATCCGGTGGAGGCGGACTCTCCATGAGTTGCCGACTACGATGGTTGCTGTACAACCTGCGCGACGTGGTCGGGTCCCTCCCCTGCCTTTCATCGTCCGTGCCGCTCGAGTTTCCAGAAATCGATCTTATCAGCCGCAGTTGCCACTTTTCCAAGTTGCGCGTGACGCCTCCAGGACTGGTGCTCGATCCAGTTCTTGGACTGCCACTAATCCCCGGACTACTGGTCGCCCCAGGTTTGCCAACACTACGAGAGGGCTGACGCGCCGGTGACGACGGCACGGGTGTCGGTCCGGACGACGCTCTCCGCGCACTGGAACTGTTGGCCGGCGCGGTCGCCCGCCGTTTGACCACCATCCTGGACGGCTTCATGGCCACCTGCTGCCTCTGCTGGTCCGTGCGTGGCGCCGTCTCCTCCTTGTCACTAGCCTGTCCTCCAGACGACGACGACGAGTACTTCTCCGGCGACGCCGGGGGCGACGTCACTTCTGCTGCGTCTTGGGGCTTGGCCAGCACTTTGGCCGCGAATTTCTCGGGCCCAATGTCTCCGTTCGACGCCAGAGCGTCCCCCGTCTCCTGTCGACGTCGGTGCTGGCTGTGGCTGTGGTGGCGGTGCGGGGACGACTCTCGGCGGCGGCGCGCAGCCTTCAGGTCGTGGTCCGACGTGTTGTGGTGCGTGTGGCGACGCGCGCGCCTCGCCGCCTCGGCGGCGGAAAGTCCCGTGGTGGTGGTGGACGACGCGTCCACCGACGACGCGGTGGACAAAGTGGACGAGGACGTGGCCGTCACGCGGTCGTCCCCCACGTACTTGCGGTCCCGTCGACGCGCGGCGCTGCGCGTGGCAGAGGAGGAAGAGGACGCGCTCAGGACGCTCGTGGTGCTGGCGCTGGCGCTGCTGCTGCTGGTGGACGGCAGCAGGTTGCGCGCCACCAGCAGCGGACGCGTCGAGGCGCGGTCGTGCGCCATAACGGAGACTACGGTACCGGTAGAAATACCGAGCTCGATAGTCGGCGCCTGAGTGAGAGACGGAGGAAGCAGAGACTGGCGCAACGACGGCGATTGGATCAAAAGACTCGACTTTCGACCAATCATAACGGACGTGACGTCGGGACGTGAAAGGCAACTTGGTCTTTGTAGACTTTTGGACGCAGCGTGGCGTAAAAGGAGGCAATTGGAGCGAATACCGGGATGGGGATACTCGTTTTGCATGAACGTTTGCAATTATTTGGATGGACGCGTCGGACTCCATGAGCGTGTCCACTTCAACGTTCAACGAACGCTTGAAAGCTCACAGTGTCGAAGGAGCACAGGCAGAGCACCGCTCTCCGTCGATTGGCAACCTCCAAAACTCAGCTCTGGCACTGTATTATAACGCAGAAAGCTCGTCACGGGTTGAGATGGTTGCCGTTCGACCGCTGGAGCAACTTGATGGCGAGCGTTGCAGCTGGTTCCGGTAGAAGACACGGCAGCAACGGCGCCATTTGAACGATTTTCAGGTCTCGCTGAGCATGGCACAGCGCGTCAGCGACGTTAGCTTTGGATACTCGTTTGTTGCCAACACGCAACGTGAGTAACAGCACCCCACCGTGAACTGCACTTGCTTGGCGCTGCGCTTTGGCGCCGGACGTTGGAAAGAAAAGGACACGCGTAGTCCGACCAAGAGCTCTTCCAGCAGCTGAGGCAGACTCGGGTGGTTGGGGAGAATCTCGCTCTTCATCCGCGACGCTGGGACGCCGAGGAGGTTCTCGGCCGCCTCGTCGAATAACATGGCGTCGGCCACAGTCGAGCCGTACATGACTTTAAGCTACCCACAACGAATTCAGTAGATCCGTCTCAAACCACTTGAATAGGAGCTACCAAACTATCCGACGCACCTTCAATCGGTACTTGAATTGCAACTGGTCGAGACGACTGGGCGTGCTGCAAGACGAGCATTGCACTTGCAGGAGCTCAGTGCCCACAGCTCCTACATTGTCGTTCGACAAGTGCGAATTCATCGAGGTGAAGCATCTCGGACAAGCCGCGTAGCTACGCCGCAACAATTATAAGTACCAGGCCACCTTCAACACATACACACGTCGACCCCCACATCATATCACGGAGCGACGCCTTCTCGATCACTGCACTCGACACGAACTCCATCGCCATCGGGTGGTAGCCGCGCCACGACCCGTACTATCGAATACTATGCCGACCGGCAGTCACGAACAATGCTACGCCGGACAAGGTCTCCGCTCCAGCAGCTCGGCCGATCGTCGTTTTCGTCGCTTCCTGCAGCTCAAACGAGAGTTGGTTCCAATTGGAATGCATCGGTCACTTCCGAATTGGTGAATGGATTGCTCTCTGATGGCTACTACGTGGTGCGCGACGCCTTCCCGGTGACATATCTCCGACACCTTCGGGACGAGATGGAGCTGCTTCGAACCAGTGGTCAATTGCACCCGAACTCGACGCACATTTTGCTGAAGGCTGAGCAGGACACCAAGACGCTGTTGCTGGAAAAGCACGATATCCTGGAAACTGAGTTGGCTCTGGACGCAGTGCGAGACCAAACGTCCGTGCCGTTCTTGAGAGACTTTTTCGAGCAGCAAGTGGTGTTCGACCCTCTGCTTCAAGCGATGCCCCAATGGATGGGACTTGCAGGACACATGGTCAAAGTGCAGCACAGTGCTGGGCGAGGCGCCTGCTTCCCTATGCACTTCGATACCTATGGTGACGACGGCAAGTGTATTACCGCGGTACTTTACTTGAACGAGGAGTGGAAACAAGGAGATGGAGGCGAAATTGTGCTCTACCCGTTCCCGAAACCTCGCGTCGTGGTGCAGCCTCGATTCGGGCAGTTGGTGCTCTTTTCGTCGCAGCAAATGCTGCACCGCGTGATGCCGTCGACTAAACCTCGATTTGCCCTCACGACATGGATGTACCATTCGCCTCCACCCACCGCTAAGACTGAAAGCTTGTACTTCTATCAGAGCATCGAAAATGTTTCGAAACAAGCGTTGGATGTGGAGGACGCGTCGTTCAGAGCTATGGTGGCCAAAATCATGCGGTCGCCATTCCGTAGACATCTCGTCAAGTTGATGTATGAAGCGGAGTGGGCTCAGTCACTGCGTGAGTCCCATTTGCAAACTGAGTCGTTCGAGCAGTACATGGCAACGCACAAGCAGGAATTGCAAGTGATTGAGACTGCAACCGACAAGATGCTCGGGAATTTCCGAGCCAAGGACGGCGGCGAACGCAGCACTCTGCCCAAAACAGGAAAAGAGTTGATACATAGGATTCAAGACAAAGCGAACTGTGAGTTTATGGAAAGCATTCAGCTGCAATGGTTTTAATATGAAACTAAAACCATTTGTCGCGGTTTAGCTCACTGGGTGCAACCACGAGACAGGAGCTTCCAGCTCTTTGGCTTTTCTCCCTGAACGAAGAATTTGTCAGTGAGGTTTGACACCACACAAGCGTGATTTGGCAGAATGACAAGCCGCTGGCCGATAGCGGGCGAAGGAATTCCCTCAATCTTTTTCACCCAGCCGTGCTCTTCCGACAAACTCGTAACTTCAAAGCAAATCAGTTCCTTGCCGTCATCAAGTAGCGTTTTGTTTTGCGTGGGCTCCTTCACAACGCGCTCGAAATCCTCTTCATAAAAAGCAAGACCGTAGCACATAGAGCCGAAGTCTCCAGCCGATCGCGCGCCATCCGAGCTCAGTACCTTCGACCCCGCATCAACGATGAAGTTGTGCTTGTTGGAACTCACAACCGTGGCAAGAACAGTCAGCGCAACGTCTTGCACGGTGAACAACCCCATGCGCACCGGAGTTCGGTCAAGGAACACGTAGTTGCCGGGACGAATCTCCGTAATGCCAGTGAAATTCTTTCGAGCAGGCTCCGTCAAGGTGCTTCCAACGGACACGACGGGGACAGCGACTCCATTCTACACGTGGTTCAGCAGCACGAAATGGCGAGTGAGACCTTCGGCAACAACCAGCAACTCCAATCTAGTCCGTACCTGCTCCAGCATGGTCTTGATGCGAAGCATAATCAGCCTCTCCGTCTCCGCCACTTCCAAGCATTCCCCCACCGACTTGCAGCGGTACACATGGCCTAGGTAGCATAATAAACAACGCTCAGACAAATTCTCCAACGACCCAACAGCATCTTCATCATACCTGCGTGGGACAGTAGTCCACGGAATTCGAGATTCTTGGTCTTGTCAATGCGCTGCGCAAGCTGCAGCAGCACGGGGTCCTCTTCGTCAACACCCACACGATGGTACCCGACGTCAATGTGGATCAGCAGCTTCACAGTGCAGCCACAAGCCTCCGCAGCCTTCTGCGCCGCGTCAACACCTTCGGCACTGTCCACCGTCAACAGGAACTCCACTCCGACCTCCTGCGCCGCCTTGACCACTTCTTGAACCTTTTTGCTCTGCACCACCGGGTACGCGAGCAGTAAACTCTTCAGACCCGGTACTTCTCCTTGCAAGAACTTGAGCGCTTCCGACGGTTTCGAGACCGTGAGGCCGCACGCGCCAGCCGCCAATTGCTTCGTTGCGATCTCTCGGGTCTTGTGCGTCTTGGCATGGGGACGAAGGTTCACGTGGTGCGCCGTCGCCAACGCCTGCATGCGGTCAATATTTCGTTGCAGACGGTTCTCATCCAGAACCACACTAGGCGTCTCCATCCATTCACGGGTGCTCATTGTAGTTACTT
>KV742818.1:32145-51133 GCA_000468175.2 Phytophthora cryptogea
TTACTTGTCACGCTTGGCAGATACTTTGGAAATGATACACACATCACCTCACCTTGAGGTTAGTTATACATGTACTTTACTTGCCTTTAGGATTACCGACGTTTTAACACGTGACTAAACCTTGATGATGAGGAAACCGGTATCCGGTCGGTACCGGATAAATTGCAGAAACGTGAGGCTGGCAATGGCGACGACGTAAGTGAACTCATCGGCGTACGGGTTCTGCGTGTTCCCGGCGGAGCGATTGCCGACGCTCAAACAGCAATTGCTGACGACTGCAGCGCAATTCGGAGATGAAAAGCTGCGCGGGACCATTTTGCTGTCGGTGGAAGGAGTGAACATTCGACTGTCCGGGACGTCGGAGGCGGTGACGGCCATGAAAGAGTCGATTGCTGCTCTGCACTCGGACATTCGAGGCCTTGAGTTCAAGGACTCGTACTCGTCTCGCATGACGCTGCCGAGGATGCTGGTGAAGGTCAAGAGGGAGGTGATTTCCATGGGGGTGGAGGAGGTGAACCCTGCGTCAGACGGACTGGCAGCGCACATTTCAGCCGAGGAATTCAAGTCGTGGATGGATAATGGCAAAGACATGGTCGTCTTGGACACCAGGTGAGGCAGGTTTATTTGTGCTCCCAATGGGACTAAGGGCTGACGTGATTTCGTGCTTTAGAAACGACTACGAAGTCCGCTTGGGCACGTTCGAGAACGCTGTGGACCTGAATATCAAGAGTTTCCGCGCATTCCCGAGCGAGGCTCGAGAACAGCTGCAGCTGGTGCCGAAGGAGAAACCCATTGTGATGTTTTGCACGGGCGGCGTGCGGTGCGAGAAGGCCTCGTACGCATTACTGAATGAGGGACGCAAAGAAGTTTATCAGTTGGATGGAGGCATTTTGAAGTACTTCGAGAAGGTGGGCGGCGCACACTACAAGGGCGACTGCTACATTTTCGACGACCGTGTGGCGCTTAAACCGGACCTCACGGAGGCAGCCGTGACTTCCTGCTTTTCGTGCCGCAGCCCACTAACGGAGGAAGACCGCCGCTCGGCCGACTACGATCCCGACAAACATTGTCCTTACTGCAAGAATGGCAAGCAGGACTTTCGACATGCGAGTTGACACTAGTACAAATGTTTGTTGCGTCCAAGGCATACTTATGGGACTAAAGTTCACGCTGGTGTGTTGTATTTGTGTGTGTTTTTATTGACGATATATTTCGGATAGCTCACACCCGCCTACGTGCAATCAAGTATTCTAACGTCAAGCGCTGCTTTGCCAGCTATTATGGCGACGTGACACTACACTGCATCCGGTTCCGGGGCGATATCAAGGCTGGCGGGTGGTTAGCAGTACTCCTGGTTTCTAACTCAAGCGCAATACCTGCAGCAATACGAGTTCGTCTAGCACGATCGACAAGCGCAGCATGGGGATGCCCGCGGTTCGTATTTTCTTTCGTTGTCTCTCTTGCTTGCCGGTGCCCTAGTCGGCTACCTGCACTGAGTAGTTGGATTGAGCAGCAGCATCTAGGCACTGGAGGAACTCTTCAACTTTCTCGGGGACTAGAATGGTCAACACCTCGTTCACCAATGTATTGTGGACATATTAATGTTTGAGTACCATCCGAGTGCGCATGTCAATTTCAGCAGGCGCCGACACTCAAATCTACAAGCTCGCCGCTCCTCCGAGTCAAGATCCTCTTGAAATCGTAGTATCCACATAACGCTGATGTAAAGGATGTTGCGGCCGACCTGTACGCGAGCTTCTTGTGCCGAGTTCGGAATTGTCGAGCAAGGCCAGCTTACTGCACTTCCTGGATTAACGACCCGAGGACTACGGCGATGGCATGACATCTGCCCTTGTGCTCGGCGAGACTGGACCTGACCATCTTTGTGAGCTCCCCCAATTGAACTTGCGCGCTGCCGTAGCGTTTTTCAGTAGCCTTAAACGCCGGCAAATAACGAGCGGATCCCAGTTCGAACATGAGATGCCGACACTTCTCTTCTCGAGCGCAGTATTCCTGGATGGCCACATTGAATCTACGGCGGAGGGGAAGGTCCTAGATGTACTAGATGTACTGGCAACCTACATCGATCTTTTCGTATTCGGTGTTGACCATTGCTCAAGGCAACCAAGGCAACCTTACGACAACTTGTTATCGCTTAGGTACATGTATTGCGCAAAAAATAAGGACAAGGCAGACATACTAAGTAATGAAATTGAATGTATTAAGCGTGAACGGTTGTAGAACACCGAGACACCTTCAGATAATGAAATAACTTTGTCTTTTGAAGTTGCGACACTTCCTTTTCATCCAATCCACGGTCTCAAATCCCATTTTCAACCAATGAAAAGTGCGAACGTTACGAACTGGTTACCTGCCAATAATCGTCATCAAGCCGATTGCAACTTGACACATGGCAATGACCAAACTGGAATTCCCAGCCACACGCTGCCCCAGTGCCCCACATCGTCCTTCAGTCCGCTTCTTGCCCAACCTGCAGCGTGTGCAGCCCGCAATTGCCTCTCGACGTGAGCCTCCACTCTCACTGACCTCCGGGAAATCTTCGGGCAAATCAATCGCTTGACTTTGCCGCCGCCGCAAAGAAACTCGTAGTGTGCTCCACACTGTGCGTGTCCATACAAGTATCAACCCCGTTATCAGCCATGGGAATCGCAAGACCACCGCAAATGCCTGATGGGGCCGAGCCCATTTGGAAATTGGCGACCCGGGCAACGATCAAGCTCATGTCCACAGCTCTGTACTCGAAGCGGTTCATCGGCGCCTCGTCGCTGCTGCTGTACGCGTACTCGACGTACCCCATTGCAGAGCCCACGAGCTCGCACTCGCTGCGACTCGCTCAAGGACTGGACGCCCATGAACTCGACCGTAAAGACCCCTTCGCCATCAATGTCCGCAACATCGCGGCTCGCGTGGGTGTGAAGAACCCGGAACGGATTTCTATTCGCGTTGGCGAAGAGTCAACGGGTGCATCGATGGGCGCCAACCTCACGGTCGGCCACCGTGGAGCGTGTATCGTGTTGCCCATGGAGCTGTACGACGCCTTCTACGCGCCCTCACACTTGCACGAGAAGTACGACATCCCCAAGCGCGACGAGATCGACTTCGTGCTGGCACACGAGAGCGCCCACATTGCCAAGAACCACTCCATGTACACGGGGGCCTTCCTGCCAGCGTCGTTGGTGGGAAGTTGCGTCGCTATTCATAAGATCCCGAACAAGCTTATCGCTGGAATTGTTGGTGTGCTGGGTATCTTCGTTGGCAACTTGTACCTCTCTTGGAGCTTGGAACACGAGGCCGACCAGGTCGCCGCCGAAAGTGGTTTTGCCCACGGCGGCATCAACTGTTTCCAGCGGAAATTGTCTCGCAACTGCGAGATGCGGTCGGTGCTCAACACGTGGATGATCACCGAGAAGGGCAACTACTTGGGCGACACCTCGCACCCGCTCCTTACTTCGCGCATCGAGCGACTCAAACTTGTGGCCACTGCCGCGGAGACAACCAGCAGTAAAGCTGCTACCTGCTGAACGGGTCCTCAATTTTGTCACGATTCGCGTGGAGACCATTAGATTCTTCAAGCGGTTCGACTGCAGAACACTTTTGTAACTTATGAAAACTATATTCTATACCTTTTGTCATTAAGCAAAACTTAGTTTTGCTCAAGTCTTGTGCTCGAGTTGTGTTCCAATGCAACAACTCATAGGATACAATTGTACCGCGTATCCGGTACACTTTCATTTTAACGAATCACCTCGTCGGTATCCGCTCCCTCCCGCTTCGAGCGCTGCCATTCGTCGAATATCCAAATGCTGCGTTTCCATTCGTCGAAAATGAATTTCGCGCCATTTTGCGCTTGGCGCCAACCATCACAATCGAATTTGCCTTCGAAAGCGCAAGTGCTCGTCCCGTTGTCGTGTCTTTTGAGTTTAATCCCTTCTCCGTTCTCCTTCACCATGCGCACGCGGGCCCAGAAACTCGCCCACAGAGAACAAGAGGCGCAGCATCTGCAGCGTCGCCTGCGCGAAATCGCGGCCAACGCCGCCGCGCCATTGAGTCCTCCAGCCCCCAAGAAGCGCAAGACGGAAGACGTGTCGACGTCCCCTTTGCTGCTCACTCCGCACCACGTCAAGCCCCGCACGCCGACAATCGCCACCCTCAAGACCCCAGTGAAGGTCGCAGAGCCCAAGACAAACGCCGTCAAGCGCGTGACGCTGAGGAGGACGCTCCAGTACACGGCTCCAGTCCTTCCGGAGGCTGTTGAAGACCCTCAGACGGTTCTCCAGCGTATTTGTGCAGGACAGATGCTACGTGCCAATGCGCCCATTGTCGGGCGAGTGGAGGAGCATCAGGTGGTGCGTGCGGTGCTCAAGGGAGACGCCCAGCAGGGCAGCAGTTTGTTCATCATTGGACCTCCAGGAACAGGCAAGAGCTCATCGGTGAACGAGTTGCTCAAGGAACAGGGATACGAGACGGTGGGAGTTGCGTCACCGAACCGGAAAAGGGCCAGGAAGAGCGACAAGACGGCGGTCAGGCTGAATTGCAGCACGTTCACGGACCCTGCAGCGCTGTATGCTGCAGTGGCGCACCAAGTTCGACAGACCACGAGCTGGGCTGTGCCTGAAATGATGGACCCGTACGCTCTGGACAGTTTTGTTGCAGCGCAGCGGGGAGTGCACTCGACGCGACACTCGGTGGTGATTGTGCTGGATGAAGTGGACCAGCTACTGCGTCTTCCTGTGCGCATGCAGCCGCGGGTGAAGGAGCTGCTGCACTTTTTCATTCGCTGGGCGGAGGTAGCGCCTGATGAGGTCAAGTTCCTGGGCATCATGAACGGCGTCGATATGTACGAGCAGGTGTCGCGCGTTCACGTGACTGGTGAATGCGCGGACGACTCGCGAGTTCCACGTGTCGTCTTTGGATCCTACTCACACCAGGAGCTACTCCTGATCATGCAGAGTTACGTGCAGAGCGCGTCGAGTTCGAGCATCTCGGAAGTGGCCAAGTTCATTGAGCCTCGTGCTGTTGAGCTCATTGCCAGGAAGGTGGCGGCCCGTGACGGCGATGCTCGTCTTGCTATCAGTCTGCTCCAGCAGTCTGCCCGCCACGCGCTTCAACGCGCAGGCAGCAGCTCGTCTCCGGAGAAGAGCTCATCGACCCCAGCTCCTGTGAAGATTACCATGCGCGATGTGTTCCAGTGCGCTACGTCAATGCTCTCTTCCCCCATCGTCCAGCAGATCAAGCAGCTGCCACGACAGGCCAAGCTGCTGCTGTACGTGATTACAACACTTGCTCCTGGCAGCAACGAAAATCACGGCGCGTGCAGCCCCAAGCGATCGTTGCAGCAGTGTGATATGAACCAAGTCAGCGAAGAGCTGGCACGCTTGCGCGGTCTTCCGCAGACTGCTTGGGTGCCCCGGTTGTCGCGTGAAGAGCTGCAGACGCACATGATGTCGCTCGACTGCTACGCGCTTGTGAAGCAAGGCAAGCGGAGTGAAAAATCCTCGCGACCTGCTGCTGCCATGTCAGTACGTGCCTTCTGGACAACGAAGCTCTCTTCCTGCGTGGCGATGGCTGAAGTATCGCGGGCGCTGCAAAACGACACCTCACTGTCCCAACTTTTAACTAACTAAACTACCTTAAAGTACTCAACCACTAACATTAATCAAATTAGTTTTCACGACTTTCAAGTTCTTTATCGACGCCCTGAATTTACAGCGGCGGTCTCCGAATGCATTTGACGCTCTAGTGCTTTCTGTGCCTTTTGCACCAGCAGCGCGAGCAGTGACCTGTCTTTAGCTGGGCGTTGCTTAAGTTTCTCCGGTGCCGGTAGCCGCTTATCCACGGCGTCCTGGACGGCACGCGGGAGTTCGCGGGAGATGAATTTGAGAATCTCCACACGATACATGCAGGTTGTCTCCGCATCTAGGAGCATTGGGTCCGACGCGGACGCCGACGATTGCAGCAAAGCAAGTTTTTGACGAATGTCGGAACCCACCGCTTCGGCCACTGCATCGGCGTCGGCCTCTCGAGTCGGCCCAGTCTGATCGCGGTGTACGCGTAAGAAGCCCGTAACACGTGCAGTGATACAAGCAAGCAGATCGGCGCGAATCTCCGAAGCAACGCGGCTGAGTTCACGAACTGCTACATCCTCGGGAGACCGGACACCATATCCAGCCTGTGGCTCCGAGACGGAAGTCGCTGAATCTACACGCAGTCGCTTAAGCGGCGAGCGGTTTGCTGTCGGTGATGGTTGGCTAATTGGTGGCGTGCCTTGGTACCAACGCTGCTGGTTCCTGGTGAGTTGTTCTTGCTGTTGCTGACTGTAAGACGGAGTGCCCGCGTAGCTGTGGTTGTGTCGCGGGCTCGGCGTCGGTCGGCTGCTAGGACTCAAATTTGCCATCAACGACTGCACTGGTCGCAGATGAAACGAACTCGACGCCGGCGTTCGAGGCGTCCGGATGTCTCGCTGCACCGCTGACGGGGTCCCCATTCCCTGGCGGAGCTGCAGTAACGCTAGTTGAGGTCCGCTGGCACTTGCTGTTGGACTGGGTAAAGCTATCGATGGCAGAGATCTATGCTGCGCTACGGAAGGAGAGTTGGTAAAGCCCGTGGTCTGCGCGAACTCGGAGCGGTTGCCGTCCTTCTCCACACCATTAAACCGCTGCAGCAAGGTCTGCAGCAGTCCCGTGAGCTGCTGGTTGGTCCGCTGCATCTTGTGCATGTCGTCTCGTAGAGCCCCCACCTCAGCTCTCAATTCGTCAAACTCTGCACGATCCACAGGCGTCCCGTTGCCCACGGGGGTCGTCACCTTTTGGTCACTGGGGGAGCGTCTGCGGATCTCACAGAGCAAGTCTCTGCGTCCCCTGACGAACCGGTCGTGGCGGAACTCCCACCAATCCTTGGGGCTGGCGTCCTCCGCTGCGTCGTCGAGCCCCGACGTGGCCCGCACCTTGCGGAACCCGTAGAGGTTCAGCTGTCGCACGAAGGAGCTGAATTTGCGGTGTTTAAAGTACGTGGGGATGACGTGCTCAGCGAAAGCTGCCGGTTGCTTGACCACGAAGCTGTCACCCTTGGGGGTCCAGCTGGCCACGTCGGGGGGACAGCGTTCCAGCAGTTCGTACGTTTTCTCTAGAAACACTGCAGCTTCTTCACGTCTTGGGCGTTTGCGTTGGGTCGAGTCGCTCTCGAAGCTGTCGGGGCCTGGAGACACGGGGGTGGACGCCACGCGGATACGTAACGGAGGCGCGTCGCCTTCCACTTGGACGCCCGACGCCATGGCCGCAATGTGTTGGCAGGTGATTCGCTTGTGAACTGCTCGATAGGGGGGACCTCTGGGCTTCGACGCTGCGTTCCATTTTCCCAATTAGCTGGTTTTTGTGCAGGGATGGCTACACTTTGTGGATTTGAAGCGAGATTTTCTGGAAAGTTGGGACGATGGAAGATCAACTTTTGACAGCGACGGCGTTGTAAGAGGAATTTTACGTGATGGTGTTCGCCATCATTGCCAGCGGAAGTGGACACCTGACACAAGCATTCACCACTGCGTTTGTTGCGGTATTTTGAAGTTGGAGTCGAAGGAGAGCTGGGGGAATGGCTGAGAAAATTGGATTTGGTGCACATCCATCGCAGCAGTGAGTGCAGTTGTGGATTTCACCGATAGTTTAACGCAGTGGTTCATGTGCCTACGGGCCAGTGGGAATCAATGTTTTTGATTTTGAGGTCAGTTGTGAAAAATGTCCCGCTCAAACCACCACGGACATGCCTGTGTCTGTAAAGTCAACGCGTCCAACCGTTTAAGACTGACATCAAGGACGGTGGATAAAATGAAACGTCAAAAGTTGACTCTCAATCGTACCATCATGTTGGCAATTTCCAGGCGGGATCAGCTTGGCCGCAGCTGTTCGAGGCTCAGCAGTCGGGGCCGATTTTTGAGTGACGTCAATGGCATCGCGTCCTTGACAGCCATACCGGTACTTTGCCTTCGCAGCAGCAGCAGCAACAGAAAATACTCCGCCACCGCAGCTTGATATCGGAGCTCAACCACTCGCGCTCGAGGTTCGGCAGCTCCATTGCCATCACGCGAGCGAATGAGCCGGACAAGTTGCCTTGTCTGCCTGCAACCGTCACATCTTCGAATTTTTCTTCCTCCAAAAAAATAGAGCGTCTATGCAATTGGAGACTTGTTATCGGTCCGCCCGTAGTGCTCTGCCTCGGCTAAAGGCGGAAGAGAAACCAATGGGTCCGGTGTCGGGCTATGACGGAAGGTAAACTCTAGCGGTCAATGCCTTCTACAGCGAACGCGACTACTGTATCTGCATCGTACTCTCGAACGGGAAAGTGTTGCCGCTCATTCGGCGGTCCACTGCGTGCATGCAGGATTCACGCCGCCTCGTCCGCCATCTGCACGTGGAGGAGCAGCGAAATCAACCACTGGTCCACGCAGCCGCGACTCGGCGACACCTCGAGCTGCAGCATCGTCGGCAATTGGACCGTTAGCCAGCACTGCAATGGATCGACCGCCGACTTCGTTGAGCATCTATTATACCAAAGGAGCAGCAGCGTGCACTGCAATGGCCTCAATACATTGTATGTACCATCAAATACCAATCAAATACTGTACCGGTATTTTAGCTGTTCTCAGTTTCTCGTGGAGACATGTTGAAGCCTGATCTTGGAGTTTGTATACCGCGCGAGCTTAGCCAACCACCGACCGTTTGGTCAAATCATTTGGGTTTTGACATGGCTACCTTCGCGTCGACGCCCGAGACGACTGCACCTCGCCGCATGCAGCGCGACCTGGCGCGCGCCCTGCTGGACCCTCAATCAGGAGGCGTTGCCGGTGCGATTGCCGCTGTTTTTTGCATTGGAACCGTGCAATTCCCACTCCTTTTGACGCTTTTTTCGTTGTGTATCATCCTTCCTACAGTGTATGTGCAGGAGTGCGTGCATTCCACGAGCATTGGAGTGGACGCCACGTTCGTCTTCCTATTGCAAGTGATCGAGGAGCTGGACGATGCTATTGGCGAGTTTCTGCCGTCCCCACCCACGTTTCAACCGTTGACATACGACCACGAGGTGGAGCTGGGCACGCTGTTGTCTGCAGCGTCTCTGGTAGGAGGTTTCGTGATTTATTGAGGCCTTCCAATGCATTAGACTGACGAGTTTGCATTGGCAGACGGTTCGCTATGTGACGGAGCGGCAGGCGATGATCCCGTTGCTGCAACGGTACCGTGACGCGTTCTCGACGGTGCTGCAGTACCCCTCGTGGGAGCACAAGTGTTTCTTGGGGCTGAAAGCTGTGGCGCTCATGGGATCTACGCGGGTGTTGGAGTCGTTCGGAGATCAAGTGAAGGCGATGGATGTGCTCCAGCGACTGCGTTGGCTGTTCCCTCTTTTCAAGGACGCGGGTGTGAAGGAGAATGCGACGCAGCGGTTGAATACATTGCTGAGACCTGCGTGCGAGTATGCGGCCGTGGCACTGCAAACGCACCCGGCTGCTCGGGAGGCGATCTTCACAGAGGTACGATGATGGCTGCGCAGCGTGGAGTAGACGACGGTGGACTCATTGGTTTACTGGTTGGAATGATCTCTAGGTGCTGCCGCAGTTGCTGGAGTTGCTGACCAAGGAAGGTGCTGACAAGCAAGAGACTGGCGTGGCGGAACCCGTCAAGGTGGAGCTTGCCACGACCGTCGCCGTGCTTCTAGAAGCCAAGTTCCCGTACACTGCTCCCAACACTTTTGCGTTGCTGTCGCTGCCCGCGTTTGTCGAGGAGATGGAAGGCGACGAGTCCAAGGTCTCTGCTAGCAGTGCCATGTTTACTTCCAACGCGGAGGCCAAGTCTGACAAAATGGAAACAGTGGACGAAGAGGAGGAAAAACCCTCGTCGAAGGCGATGGCAAGGCAGCGTGAAGAGGATTGTTGCAAGGTTCTCTGCAGTTGGCTTGATGTGGACAGCCGAAGAATGGTAGCAGCTCAGGCACTAGGCGTGATGTACCGAGTCATCGCCAGCGGCACCACACCGGACACCGTGGTAAATGGTGCATCATCGCTCACCACCCCACTTGACGAGATGGCCAAAGCGTACGTATGCTTCAATTACATTTTACAGTTCCTCCATATTCTCACGCAACCTCTTTCTTGATATCGACAGACTGAACGATGCGGAGTTTACAAGTCTTCCTGATTTTGACTTCGTGAACGCACTACTCGAATCCATCCGCGACATCTGCCTTTACCAGCAACGACTTGCTACTCCAACACTCGAGGCTACTTTTGATGCAATGAGTGGTGTGCTGCCCCGACTAGGGGTACGATCCCGAACATGGAGTGGATTGCTTTATACTACGGAGCTTTTAGCTAACGAAATTCTGATCGAACTTCCTGCAGGTTGCACTTGGATCATTTTCAAAGAAACACTCGGTTGAGCGGCGTAGCGCGAAGGCCGCATGCTCGACAATCCGGCATACGCTTGTGGAAGCGTTCCTCGCTTGGCTTCACCACCCCGATGCAGCCAATCTGCTCACGTCTCAAGTAGAGTTCTTACACAATGTGGCTGGTACACTGGCTGATCCACGAGTGTACGGTGATGTGGTGGCGGTGTTACGAGCATCTACTGTCCCGGAAGCTAGTGCGGAGTACGCATCGTGCCGCAAGCTTGCTGTCGTGACGCTTTGCCAAGCCATTAATCAGCTAGACCGGTATTCCAAGTCCACCGCCAACCGTATCGTATCCGGCCTCACTCGGATTGCAGCAGCCTGTCGCGAGGACATCCATCCGCTGGCAAATGAGCTGGTTCTGCCTTTGTTACCATCAATGCTCGATGGATCTCAGTGGGGCAAGTTCCTTCGCCTTCGTACGGAGGCAGTTGCAACGGTACTTGTTGGATGCGCTGAAAGTGATGATTTCCGGGTGCGTACTTTGCTGGATACTTGAGCACAAGCTTGTAGGGGTCATGGAGCTCATCAAACCATTTCCTGTGACTTGTGTGCTGTGTAGGTGGAAAACCATCCATGGATCAGCGATTTCATCAGATTTCTGCTTGACCCAGTCGTGTCGTCGGAGAATGTGCACTCGTTCATGATTTTGTGCGGGTTGATCCGAGCAGAGCGTAAATTGCTGCTCCACGTGGTGTCCTTCTGCATGGAGAACCCTCACACCGTGACGCAGACTTTGCATGAACCGCTTGCAAGATGGCCGCTGTATGAAGAGGACGTCGAGCTTGTTGTTGTAACGCTGGAGCTGTTGGAAGCATTATTGAGTGTGAATACGCTTCGAGCTACGGTGGACGTGGATGTAATCTACGCCACCATGTTGCAGCTGTCAGAAAACGCTGCAAGTGAGGGTCTGGATGCGATTTCGACCGTTTGCAAACAAGTTATGGTATCATTGGGGTCACAGCAGTAGATTAGCCGAGCTACCTCTGTGCGTACGATGAGTTTGCTACAAGCTCGCGACGTCAGGAGAAGGAGGTAGCTCTGAATTGGTGGGGACTAGTACTCCATTAGTGTTCCACCAACATACGTGCCAGTACAACTCGCCGATCGAAGGTGAGTCCGAGCACTGGTAAATAAGCCCTGCAGACGAGTAGATCTGCACGTGAGGGCGTAAGCAATGTGTCATAGAGAGATTCGACGCCACGATGCACTTGTACACGAACCCTTCCTGGCAATGTAATAGGAGAGACTGATACTCACACCCTTCGATGCTATTGATTGTCTCCAGCTCAACATGTTGCACGCAACCATCCGAGTTTTGTCGCCAAACGTGCCCGACCATGACATTTTCCTTCCACACCTCGATGATCACATCCATGCTGTCGACAGCATCGACGTATGAAAGAACTATGCGGAACGCCTGAGGCGCTTTGATCACTGGACTCAGCACAGCCAAGTACCGATTGCCATCTTTCGCCTGCGTTCTGCTACTCGCCCAAGAAACTTTCACGGGCAACGAGACCGAGAAGCATTCAGGTAATGTGACTTCAAGTCGATACGAGCCAAGTAGCAATTTGAAAGCTCGCGAACTTCCCAGTACGACATCGCCATCGCTTCGTTCATCTTTTGCTGACAAGTCAAAGGCAAGAGGATTTGTTGCGTTGCACCGTTTACCAGCAGCAGCACTTTCACTGCTTCCGATGGAGCTGGCGGGTTGGAAGCAAATATTGGCGAGCTCACAACTCGTTTCATGGGAGTTTGCGTTAACGGCAGGAGTAACAAGAACTACCAGCACTGTCACCTTCACGCCACCAAACAGCACCGGCATCGTAATAGTCTTGGAAGAGCGATAGCGACCTCCGTCAACAACAACCTGTTTCAGTGCTGAGTACAGGACACAACTACATTCTCGAAGCACGTCGACGGCGTACAACCCCTTACAAACGTCCCATGTGGCGCATCCATTGGCATCGGTCGTGATAATTTGTCGCTCCGAGCTGCAGTTGTTGGTGACTTGGAGCGGAATGCCTGCAAGTTGGATGTCAATGTGAGGATTGAAGTAGTCTACGAGTTGCAACGCGTACGTCCATCGATAGACATCGAGAGGAATCACCATTTCCTGTACAGACGAAGACGCAGCTGTAGGTCCGCTAAACAACCCCGCCGCAGTGATTGTAGGGTAGACCGCCGCAAGTGATGTCCACTCGAAGAAGTCAAGATGAAAGACGTACAAGGAATAGCTACCAGGAATCAACCGGCAGCTCGCTCGTCCTTCACTGTCTGTCACGAAAAGCTGTCGTCGGTCCTTGATAACTTCACCTGGAGATTCACCTGTAAGTTCGAGACCTTGGCCTTCTGAAGTTACCACGTTGTCTGCAGAGTTCGCTTCAGGTTCATCGCTCTTTTTCGAGTTCGTTTCGGAGTGTTCTTCTTGGAACTTGGCTTTCTTACTCCTCCACTCTTCAAGAAGAGCTTTTTCATCTATCGCTGGTTTCTCTTTGATGGGAATTGTGCCACCTCGTAACATCCGATCGAGTTCTGCCAGCTCTCCTCGCGTTGAGTGTTGCAATAAATCACGCTCAGACTCGGATAATACCAATCTGTTGGTAAGCGTTCGTTGCAGTCGTAGCGGAAAACTTTGGGAATACTCACGAGCGTGTCCACTTTTGCGAGCGCGCTCGATAATGCAACTTTTGATCTTCTCGTAGCGAAGACGCATTACGCGTCGTAAAAGTGCTCGCGCCCGAACTACAGATATCAATTTCAAGTTCAGGTTCGCAGCAATCGTAGCCCGTTTGGAGGCTCTCGCAATGCAATCATTGACAACCGCTTCGGCCACTTCGTGCGTGACTTCAATCACTCGCTTTTTCTGCAAGCGCCGTCGAATCGACATGAGGCGAGACCCCATCATCAGTGTCGGAAGCACAGTCTTCGCCAAATTCGAGCTTAGCGCGTCAAACGCGATGTTCTTCTCAATAAACACGTGCACTTTATCCACGGGGGCGTTCGTTTGAGCACTCACAACACGAAATTCCACGTGGCGTTTGATTCGTTTGTTCTGCGGAGCAAATGGGTTTTGCTGCAGACATTCCTTGATACCATGCTGAGAGAGGGTACGAAGCAGCGAACGATAGATAGATTGAATTGTTGGCAGTGCTCGATTCGCTGCATTGCGGTGGGTGTACACGTCGATTTCATTCTCCACCTCCTGCAACTTGAGTGCAATTCGCAGACGAACTTTGGTGGTAGTGCTATCACCCGTACTTTCAGGCAACGGTATCAGTGCAATGCGGCCATTTCGACCGAAGCGAATGTTCTTTGCTAGACGGCGAGCAAACTCTTCGCACTCGCGGTTCTGTGGCGTTGTGTTTTCGTTCTCAGTTGCAGTTTCGATGAAATGAACGCGAACTTCGTACGTTTGGATAATTCGTAGCTCAGCGAGCAACATGTTCACCTCATCAATGCTAGCGTAGATGGACGTTGCATTCCCACAGCCTCCGATGGCTTGAAATTGCCACAAATTATTTTTCTTCGAGCGGTATGCTGCAGCTAGCGTGAACCAGCGACAACCCACCTTAGGTTTCGCATCAAACATACCCAAAACGTGGTGCTCCTCGACATTTTCCAACTGAATTCGCACACCTGACAATTGATTGGGTTTTCCAGTGAAAGAAGGAACATTGAGATCATTTGCGTCATCTTCTACAACTTTTTGTAGCGAGAACAAAACGCAGAAAACTTTGCTGGGCAAGGCAGTAAGGCGAAGATACACTCGATCGACGAGGCCATTGTAGATTGATTGCCCTTGGCGGTAAGAGATGCCTCCGCGTTTGGTCACTGGGCAACCTTCATGAACGAAATCGACAAGCTGGAAATCGTAGCCAACAAGAACGCAGACAAAACGCCACGGAGACTTGGGTGCACCATGGTCACACATAGTGGTGGAGGACACCAAGAGCGTATTCATAAACGGTAGAGCGTACAATCCCGAAGGTGTCGGAGTTAACATCGACAAACTCGGTAGATCATCCATTCGATGACTCTGCGCGCGCGAGTAATTATCCTAACGTAGTGGCAATGACAACAATAAAATGCAGGTATGAGAAGCTGAACTACTAATATGAAAGGCGTCACGCAGTACCTGAATGCGCTTAAGATCTGCCACGACCCCGGGTAACTCGGATGAAGAGAAGAAGAAGCCAATTTTCTCAAACTCGGCTGATACTTTTTTCTCCGTCAGCACCAGCTTTCGATTGATAACTGACTCCATGAAAGTCCGTTCTCTATTGCGCCGCGACTGACTTGCCAGTGCAAGCAAATGACGGAACGCTTGAATGGAGATCTCTTCACCTGGAGATCGTTTAGCTTCGAACAGCACAATCGACTCAATCTTCTTCCTAATCTCCTCCAAGTTCGGAAAACACCCCGTTGTGGCCATGGAATGCAGCGTAACTAGAACTGCACGTCTGCCTGCTGCTCGTGACAACTCCACACTAATCTCAAACGACCCGATAGGAGGTTGAATGTCTTCAGAGTTTACCACAACGTTCAAAAGGGGACTCATGCGTTCGATTCCAGAAACCACCGCACTTGATTTCTGCTCGTACTCCATTTGCGAGCGACAAACATGATCATGTGTGCGCTGGACGCTAAACTCTTCAGCGCGCTCAATCACTACGCGTATATCTCCAGACTGTAGAGCTGATAGCAATAGGTTCTCAAACGATTTTGGACTTACAACTCCCACGTCCTGGTGAGCACCATCGAAAAAGTTACCAATCAGTACAATGGACCCATTGGTTGCAGGCGAAACTCCACTCAGTGCAGGCGATGAGTGTGACTTAGGAGTCCAAATTGGCGGGGCAGTTTGTCGCCAAAAGACATTGCGATGGGCGTTGACAACGTTCCCAAATTTCGAATTGTCACGTACAATTCCAACTTCAGGAACTACTAAAGAGATGAAAGCCTCGTGCTGGCTGCTTTTCGTTTTTCCTGCACCTTGTTGTTGGTCACTTGATACTTTCCAGAGCTGAAATGAAGCAATCAAACCTACAAAACCAATCCTAGCTCTCCAGTCGCGAACACTTTTTGCATAAGACGGATGACCACCAACATAAACCGAGTTCGTGCTCGATGGTGCCTGAACCCACGCAGAACTACCACCTACACGCCGTCCACGCTGACTTCCAATGTTGGATGATCCAAGAACTTTAACTGTTTGGATTCGTGCACAGTCTACCAACTCGTTGTCAAAAAGTATCTGGAGATATCTGCAGTCAAACACCACTTTAAGATGGACCCACCGATTGCTTGGCACCTCGTAATTGTTTGTCCAGCACTCGCATCCTCTCCAACGAACACGACAACCTCCATCTTCTCCTTTTTCTCGGTAATTAGCCAAAACTCCGCGATCGTAGATTGAAAAGGTCGCTTCGTCGTCGTCAATGTTGTCGACTCGATGTCTCGCTGCAAGCAACTTGGGTGTTGATTCACTTGACCCTGTTGTAAAACGAAAGAATGTATCCGGTTAGACCATTATTATACAGCAGCATCTAGCGTCGTGTTAGTCTCGACCTTGAAAAATGCTTGAGAATCCACTTCCTTTGCGTTCTGCTACCTTTCCTTCATCCAGACTAGCAGAACAGCCAAAGATACTACGATTGGTACTACCACAGCACAGCCACCGCACGAAATCTCCTGTATCATCCAGCTCTGGGCTTTTATGCCGCGCTCCATCTGCCTCTCTTGGAACACCATCGTACATAGAATACATGTCAGTGTCATCGTTAGGCAACGGCAAAGGTAAAGGTCGATGGCAGGTATCCGTACACTTTCGCTTTGTGCTTCTCTGTATCGGCAGCCTTAAAGAGCAGCAAATCAATTGAAAACCCACGATTGCCGGACAGTTGATGGGACTCTGTGCTCTCCGACCCTTTCGGCGACAGAGGAATCTCGAGAAACCCGTCACCATACAGCGAAATCACCGTCTTGCTACCTGTGACGTCTTCATCCGCCTCTCTTTTTACTGCAAACGTTCGTCGCTTTGTCGTTCTGCATCATAATACATCAATTTCGTCAGCAACTTGATCACAGCTAGGACAATGAGCTCTGCAAAGTCAAACCTCGACGCAGTAAGAGATGGGTCCAGCACTTCCTCTGCTCCTTTTTCCTCTTGAATTGAGCTGCGACGAGCTTCTGATGTTGGCGAAATCGACTGATTTGAACTTTGTACTTCTTGAACAGCAGCGGGTTGTTGCTCTGGCTCAGCATCTCGACGTTCTCCACTCCCACTTCGGACAAAAGGTGAAGGACGTCGTGGAACATTTTTTCGAGATCCCAAAGTCGACTTTACGGAACTGAAGAGTGGCCGCTGTGGCTTTTTGAGATCGTTCTTCTTCACCTCATTTGCAGCTCCGTAAATGCTCAACAGAGTCTGCTGTCGGCCTGAGAGACGCATTTTTTACAAGTCCGGCATTGCGGTAGTTACACTTCAACTATTATCGTAGTTTACCGGTATTTTATCAAGAATATATTTCGAGATGGTCTCCGATAACGCTAAAAAATGTCGCGCCGTCCACAGCAGACGCTGGACTCGTATATCCAAGCTGCAATCGTTGCAAATGCGCCGACGAGTCAAGAAAGCTCGAAATCATCTCGTAGAAAGCGCAAAAAGAAGCTCTTGGAGGTGTCAACCGCATTGCCAAAGTTTGAAAAACTCACTTTTGCAGAACGCCCTCCACCACCAATTCCTGCGAAACGTACACGGAACCGCAACTCGAAATTCAAGAATTCGAAGTTGCAACACCAGAAAGGTGCTGGAAAGCTGACATTTCGAGTACACGGACTCGTGACAGCTGAAGAACTGGAGGATGACGACGAAGCCGAGGAGGTTCAGGTGGAAGTTCGAGAGGATTTTGCACGTTTCGGAGAGATGAAGGATGTTGTCATTATTCGAGAAGGTGATGAACTTGTGGGTGATGTGATCGTCACTTTCCGAGAAGTGAACGATGCAGCTGCAGCTTTCACAGCGTTTGATGGGAACGTGTTCGGGGGGAAAACAGTGACTTGTGTTTGGCAAAGTGCTAAAGAAAAAGTGTCGGGTTGTGTGGTGACAGTGGATGGAATGCTGACGTCGGAGGAACTGGATGATCCCGATGAAGTTGCTGATGTCAAAGAAGAAATGATGCAGCTCTTTAGCAAGCACGGGACAGTGGACAAGATGCACTTGAGTGAGAGTACAGGACAAGTCACTGTGAAGATCACTGATGAAGGCGACGCTCAGAAAGCTGTGCAAGTGTTGAATGGTTCACTGTACGGTGGCCGTCCAGTGGCAGCACGAATCGTGAAGAAGGACGATAGTACAAAAAGAGAAGCTGATGAAGAGACAAAACGCGCTTCAGCTTCCATTGTGCAGGTACGAGCTCTGGGTTGACTTGAACACTTCTTTCTAAACTAACACAAACTTCTGTCCATGTGATCGTTCCTTCTGAAGTCTACAGAGTCATTAGAACTGCAGAGTATGGTTGGCACATTTCTCAAGAGACTAGCGGCTCTACAGGTACACAACACGATGCAACAAACTCAGACATAGTTTTTCACAAACTGCGTATCGTACGTGTACCAGGAACGAGCACATACCCAAAATCCTCGGAACGACAAGCGATTGCGGCGATTAGTATTGGGCATGCATGAGGTTCAGCGCGGACTTCTGGCAAACAAAATTCGATTGTTGGTTCTAGCAACTGACCTTGACGAGTGTGAGGTTGTTGACGAAAACATTGCCGAGCTGGTGGCGATTGCAACAGAGAAAAAAGTTCCCGTAGTAGCTCCGATGAACAGGTTTGTAGTCAATTTACTGTATTTGCTGGAATTTTTCTAGCGTAACTTAAACTAACTGGGCTATTGGGCAGACGGAAGCTGGGGCGAGTTTTGCAGAAGAGCGTACGTGTTACTTGTGTCGGAGTGTATTCGGTTGAAGGTGCCAACGAGCTTTTTCAACAAATAGTCCAAGCTATGAAATAGTCAGTGACGCACGCATCGCCTTACTGTGTCGATTCTTGGCGAGAAACTTTGCCTAGCCGCCAGCATTGGTAATACTGTCGAGGGTCAACCGCACGTTCGAGCTCACACGTTTTCCTACAGACCAAACACCACTCGTAAATTCTCATGTTGCCATGCAACACCTCAAAATCTAACCTCTTATTCTTGTTAGCAGCAAACTCGTTGATGAGTGTGCACGCTTGAATTTGGCTTCTAGCAATGGATTCGTTTGCTGCTGTCATATACCGGAGAAAGTCTGCATCATTGTACACGGCTGCGCAGTTTGCCACGAAACACAGTTTGCCTTCGATGCTGCTGCTGTTTTCTACAAGTTGTTCTTCAAGAACTTGCATGAGTTTTGCAGTCGAGTGGCCAGTGCGCAGGCCTCGCGCAACAATGTATCGCTCGGAACTCGCTGGTCGACTGGTCTGGAAACACAAATTCAGCACGTAAGTGAGTCTTCAACCATCTTCTTCAATCTAAATTGCATAGCGCAACG
>AUWJ02024583.1:0-37620 GCA_000468175.2 Phytophthora cryptogea
CCAGCTCTGCTTGGCGAGCCACTCGAGGACCTTCACTCCATCTTGAAGTTCTTGAGGAGTGTATTCCCCGTAATACTGTTACCCGACCCGCGAATGTCGACCCGGGCCACTGCAAACCCGCGCTGTGCCAGTTGCTGTTGTCGTCATGTCGGACTTACGGTACGGAATGTACTCAAGCAGGACCGAATACTTGGCGGAAGAGGCCGCTTTCGGCACCCAAATCCTGGCGGACAAGCGCGTGGAGTCGTCCACTGGAATCCACACGTTCTCCAACACTTGCACCTCCGACATCAGTGCACTCGCCATAGTAGAAATGAAGAGGGAAGTGTCCAAATCTCAAGGAGACGATACACCTGCACACGTAGTTTTTGATGAGTGGATAGTATCCAGGATAATATACGTCACTCTTCTGAGAATCAAGGAGTGACATCTCATCAAATTGTAGCTAATTTGCTGCTTGGAATCGTAATTCGACCTCGACGATGGCGGAGACGGCGCAGCTGGACGCGTTCCTGGCGGCCATGACGCACTACTCCCCCTCGGTGCCCGATGAGCTGGTCGAGTTCTATCTGCAGCAGGCGGGGTTCGCCACCAACGACGTGCGCATGTACGTGTTTTGGGGGTTCTTGAGTGGTTAAAATGCACCTTAAAACTGACCGTAATTCCTCGCAGTACGCGGATGGTCTCCTTGGCCGCGCACAAGCTCCTGCTGGACGTGACGCATGACGCCATGCAGTACCAACGAATCCGGTCACAGGGCAACTCGGCCACGGCAGCGGCGGCTGCTTCTGCGGCGTTAGCAGCCATGCAAACGCCCGACGGAGCGGCTCCCAGTGGCACTCGAGCGGTGCTGACCATGGAAGACCTGGCGGCCAGTTTGAAGGAGTACGGCATCAATATTTGCAGACCGGAGTACGTGAGTGACGTGGCAGAAGACCCTTTAGCTTAAAAGAGGTGATGCTCTTTGAAAGAAGAGAGGTGAAGTGGTGATCTGCAGGTGTTTTTCTTTTCAGGGCAGAGGTTGGTGGTCTACAGCTCTTCGTGCTCGTCCACAGGCACCTCCTTCTCGACGACTTTACGCTTTTTCTTCTTTCCAGGCTTCTTACGGGTCATATCTTCTTTGGCACTTTTTAGGACGTCGTCTATGAAGTTGGTCTTCTGCGGGTCGGCCTTGAGCGCCTTGGGGTATTTCTTGAGCAGCCGCAGGAACATGGTGGGCTCCTGGCCCTTGTACTTCTTCAGCAGCGAGTCGATCGCTTCGTCCTCGAGGTCCTCCTCAGGGGCGCCGTTCTCCTCCAGGAAATACACTAGACGCTCACGAACGCCGGCAGCGACCTCTGCCTTGGGCACACACTCGCACGCCTCCGTTTGGGCATCTTGGTACGCCGGACACGCAATCATCTAGCAGACAGCAACAGCCACATTTAAAATAGTAAGTCTCTTGAATCCCATACCCACGATTCCGATAGCGAACGTACATTGGCTCCGATGTACAAGATCTTGGCCGTCTGGAGGCAGTCCTCTTGCTTGTTGGGATCCTTGATCTCCTTGCACTTGGCCTTCATGCACTTTTGGAAACGCTTCTCGCAGTTGGCTTTGGGCATACCACACGTGCTGTAACACTGCAATTGATCAGCAGCACCACACAATTAGTCCTCAACGTCCTTCAGCTCCCAATAACACAACAGCAGCAGTACACACCGCGTCGTGCCAGTTGCAGCATTCCTGGAATTCTTGGACCGTGCTGATGGGCATATCTGAAGTGCCGCAGCCATTGGCCGTGAACTCAAAGTCCCTGCAGTCAAATGCAACGTGGTTACTGCCAAATGTAGCCATGTTGAATGACACATTTGCTGACTCACTTGACTGGCATCGGCGCTCGCATGGGGCGACACGTGAAGGGCTCGCACGGCTGCGCGTATTTCGTGAGGTCCGGGAAGTCGGTGGCGGCCGCGTAGCCCAGCGACAGCGCGGCGCACAGCAGCAGCGAGCGAGACGGTAGCATCGTCGGCTTTCCTGAAGTTGTACAGTGCCACGTAGGGCTACTTGCAGTCAGATGGATATATTGTGTTTCGTGCCACACTATTTAATGAAGAAACGTTGTGTGAAGCACTGGATTTTGGGCTTGCCGGATTATGTTCGTTCCTTCAAATTCGGTGGTCGACGGAATAGTGTGGCGAACATTGTGCATTTTTTTCTCGCCGAAATCCTTGTGTGGGACGCGAGCTCACGGAGATTCGACCTCAAGTTGCCGTCGGGTCTGCATTCGCAATAGTCGAAGCAAATTTATTCGCACTCCGCCGTAGACTTTGGAGATTAAAATATGTTGAGAACATGCTGCTTCGAGCATGCGCCACAAGAATAAAAACCAGCACATGAGCCAGTTTGCAGCGTCTCTGATCGTGTCGCAGCGGGTGTTTGCACTGGCGCTCTTTGTTGCAGCGAGGGTATCTTGCTCTTCTCGCTGGCCGGCCATGGTCGCGTGGTCGCAGCACAGCTGGCGAGATATGTTACGCGTTCAGCACATAGAGGACGGAAACGCGATCGTAACACAAGCAACCGGCTTCGATGGCCGCAGACGAAGGTAAAACGGACCTCGTTCAGGTCAACAAGACCGTGGTGACGTCGCGCTGCGTATGCCGAGGCTCACATCTCCCTGCTCCACCCACGTTAAACCTGCCATTCACGATCAATGGTCTACTTTTCTCAACTGCGTACAGCGATTGTTCATGGATGTAGCAATTCTCCTTTTCAAGCTAGTTTAATACAAATACGACCGAGATAGGTGATTCCCCGTCTAAACTGTTCGTATTGAAACTATCTGATTCTAAAGTTCTCGAAAAAACACTGGTTTTTACCCGTTCGTTCCAATCGCGACTTGTCCATCATTTCCAAACCGCCGCCCTCGCACGCAAGTCTCGTCGAAAGACCCCGCACACTAAAGTCTTAAGCCCAAGCGGCACTCGTCGCTCTACAAGCTTCAGCTACCCACCCAACGCCTTGGAGTGACTCCCCCGTTGCAGGATTCTTTGCAACCACCACACCGTTCGCCTCGCCTTGCTTGGGTCCCCACGCAACGCGAGCTCGTAACTAAACCAAGAGGGAGCCTCGAGACCCCCGCTGTATGGCGAAATTTGCCGACTGCATTACCTGGACCACCCTCGACGTCGTGTACGTATCCCTCTCGTAACTGATACCGTGCCCTTTCCGAGTTTCGTCTTGGCTTTTGTATGGCCTCCATTAGCGGAGACCGCACTATTTTTAGCCTCAGGCGACTCTTGACGGGTTTTAGCGTTCTGAGAATGGGTTTTAACTGGGTTTTTTCGTGTGACTATAGCTTATCCAAGCATCAATCCATACGAACGAATCATTTTCAAGGCGTTTCTAGCTCTTCGTCGCATCAGACTCCGAAGCGCCTTTAACTGTTAACGACCCATTCCCCAACTGACGACTAGCCAAGCAAAGACAAAGACTGGGAGGACGATGACAGTTGCCAATGTCGGCGAGGACGACGGGTCCAGCGCCGGAGAGAGTGGTGGTGATAATTCCGGTAGTAGTGGCAATAGCGGCTTAATACGAAACCATGGCCGCAAGTCGCCCACTCCGTCCGCTGCGAGCCGCACCAAAGACCTACCTAAGCGTCGGTGCACGCCACCAGCTGACGCGACCGGCACCGCCTACGAGAAGCCCAAGGCCAAGCGAGGTGACGCGAAACCCAACAGGAAGGTCAAGCTCCAGCCATTGACGACGCAGCCCAAGAAGAAGAACGCCATGACCCGGCAGTTCTCAGGGTACGGGACGCTCAAGTCGGGCAAGTCGGAGCCTCCTACGGACGATTCCGATGCTACGACGTGGAAGTCGAATGTCGAGAAGTGGAGTTTGGAAGCGCACCAGTCGCTGAGCCCACGTGGTAATGGCAAGTTAAAAAAACAGTTCAACGGACCAAGCCGTCACGCGGCTGCTCGCGCCAAGACGAACTTCCGCTCCGGTGTTCTGTCGGAGGAATCTGGAGATGATTCCGAGACGTCCACGAGCTCTTCCAGCTCGCCGGATAGTCCGGTGTCTACCCCCATTCGCTCGTCGTCGTTTTCGGCTGCGGATCGATGGGAATCAAAGGTGCGAGTGTCTAAGCCGATTGCCAAGGCGCGCAAGGTTGCTGAAGACTTACCGCTGCTGCAATCGTATACTCGAGATTCCGAAACGGATATCGAGTCGGGTATTCTTCTGGAAGAGCCTGAAAGTGACGCGCACCCGGACGTCAAAACCGAAGTCCGGAAGCTGTTTAAGTTGGCGTATCCCGTGATTTTCACCTATGTATTGGAGTTCTTCCCCGAGCTTGTGAGCATGACGTTGGTGGGTCATTTGGATTCACCCTTGACGAAGCAGTACCTGGACGGTGTCGCACTCTCGACGATGTGTATGAACCTCACTGCTATCGGTGTTGGATTCGGCTTGGCAACGGCCATGGACACACTGTGCTCGCAGGCGTACGGTGCTGGCAAGCCAAAGAAGCTGGGCATCTACCTTCAGAGTGGACTGATCGTGCTGGGACTAGCCATGATTCCTGTATTTTTCATCAACTGGTACACGGAAGCGTTCCTCCTTATGATCGGCCAACCTGCGCAAGTCGCGAAGTTTGCCGGGCGCTTCAGCCAGATCCTGTTGCCCGGTATACCATCCATGTACGTCTATGAAATGCTGAAAAAGGTGATGCAAGCGCAGAATGTGGTGCTCCCGATGGTGTACATTGCTGTGATTAGCAACCTGGTGAACCTGTTTCTGGGTGTTTACTTGACGTTCTACACGCCGTTGGGCTTCGACGGCGCAGCCATTGCGCGTTTGGTGTCGGAGGTGGTGCTCCCGTTGTGTCTCATCCCGTATTACATGCGCAACCCTCATATCCCCGCTGAGTGGTGGTCTGGCTGGCAACCCAAGGAAGCTATGCACCACCTAGGCACATTCTTGACACTTGGCATTCCAGGTATGTGCTTTATATTTTCTATGAGGTGTATTGGTGTTCACTTATCTAATGATCTATGACTCATGCAGGTATGTTCATGATGTTGCTCGAGTGGTGGTCGTTTGAAATTATGGCGGCATTCGTGGGCTTGCTACCAAACAGCGTCACGGCTATCAGTGTGCACTCGGTGTTGGTGAACGTGTCCACGTTCGCGTTCAACTTCTTCCTGGGCATTTCGGTGGCGGCCAATGTTCTCGTGGGCAATTACTCCGGCAGCAACAAGCCGCATCACGCCAAGATGGTCTCTACGTTGGGCATGGTGCTTTCTGTGACTTTGTCGGCTGTGCTCGCCGTCTTTATCATCGCCACGCGCTACTACATTCCAGAAATCTTCATCAACGATGCTGTGTCGATTGGTCTGGCGGGTCACGCGCTGCTGTTCCTGATGCCGTACCAGATGTGCGACGCAATTAACGCAGTGATGCAAGGTGTGTTCCGTGGTACGGGGCGTCTGATGCTGGGCGTCTACATCAACCTGTTTGCGTACTTCGTGATCGGTCTCCCTTTCGGTGTGTACCTGGCATTCCGGATGGAAATGGGCGTCGAAGGTATGTGGCTCGGTCTCACGGCCGGTATCTTCTTCGGCTGCGTTGTGTCGTTTATCAAGATCTGCGAGACGAATTGGGTCAGCATGGCCGATGCCGCACGTGTGCGCACAAGCTAAGCGGCAGCAGTGTGGGTCGACTTCGCTGTACGACCCGACCGCGCCGCTTTTTTCATTTTTCATTTTCTTTTTGCAGGGAGAAGCCTCGATGGCTGTCTCCACCTCTAGGTGTGAGCGCTTGACATTATTGCCGAGCAGCTCTCTCTTGTTTGCATTTTGCATAGCATCTTATGAGTTGAACGCCCGTGCGTTTAGCATTTCAAATATGAATGCCAGTTTACGAAAGTTGTTGTCTTCTCTCATCCATTCATCGCGTACGTATTGAAATCTTGTGGGTCTAGCTGCGAGAGCGGATGAACCACTGGAGAACGTGTGGTGACGCTCTTCGCACCTTGAAGCCCACGTTGAAGTGGTTTGGAGTGAAGGCTGGTCAAATTCGATGAGGTAGCGACGAATATCTATCTACAGCGGTGGGTAGCTGCTGATGCGTTCGGTTGATTTGAGTGCTAGCGGTGTAAGCAAACCCATGCAGATCTCACCAGAAAGCACCAGTCCTCAAGCGACAACACGCAGGTGCCTTAGATGTGTATGCAGCACGCAAGTTCTCATTTCATTGATCAACCTACTGAGCACGAATTCCGGTGAGTACTTCGCGGTGGCTACGCGATTCAATGAACTAGTCGAGGACAGCCCATATCGCTCGATGGCTGTATTGGTAAAGGGCGCTCTCCTTGTTCATAACCACGAAGCACTTTTACTCGAGCCCCATCCTGTTCGCTGCGAAGAAACAGCCAGAACAGCTTTAGTAATGGGGTCCAGCAAGCTCAGATGCTCTCGGCGTAGACAGTAAGCTCCATCCCCACAACTTTGAGTCATCCAGTTCTCGCGCTCGACGGTGGCAAGGTAGAGCGGGTGATTGGCGAGAGCTCATCGAGTAGATCCGAGATTCGGCCCTCCATTGGTTTCAAGCAACATCGAAGCACACCGAGTTGGTTCAGACTGAGACCGGCCCCACGGACACGTCGGCATCCTCTGTCCTTGCTTCACTTAACGCGGCGGATCTGTCAAGCGGGTGTTCAGGTCTCCGCTGGATGTGCCACGCTGCTCTCAGAATTTTTGGTTAGACATGGCGAGTTCGTGCGTGAGCCTGTAGGAGTCGGAGCACGCGCAGTCTGGACGTTGTGCGCCATCATTGCTAGACTTGCAGCCTACCACACGAGACGATGCCGAGACCCGTGGCCATCTCCAAGTCCCTGCCATCGCTCCTGATCCCTGAGGCGGACCAGACGCTGCTCCAAGAGCTCGCGACGACGCTCGTGGACCACAACCTAGAGCAGTACAACAACCTCTGCGTCACCAAAGACGGACTCCCTGACAGTCGACTTTGGATGCCAACGCGCAAGGTTGAGGGCATCCGCATCTATCGAGAGCGACCACGCACTGCAGGAGAGTCGCCGCCAGCAATCCCTTCGCTCTTACTGCTGGGCTCGATCGTCGGCAGGTTGGACGACATCATGTACGGCGTGGTGGCGCCGACGGACGAGTCATTGAAAATCAAATCTTCCTGCATCCGAGACGGAGTGATCGACAGCAAGGTGCTCGAAGAGATCGTGTGCCCGACCATCGACGACCCGTTCCACCACGTGAGTCTTCAGTGGCGTCTCTACGAAGACCGAGACTACGTGACGCTCGACACGACCGGCATCATGCAAACCCCGTGGGGCGAGCGTGTCGGCTACAATGTGTCGCACTCGGTCGGGTTCCCACAGCTCCCGGCGTTCACGGATCTGGGCATTGCACGAGGAAACATGTCCGTGTGCTCGCTCTACCGTCAGAAGACCAACAACACGGTCGAGTGCTACACCCGCGGGTTCTTCGACCTGTCGACGGGTACGCACGGCAACGTCATCCTCACCTTACAGACCATTGCGACCCAGTGGCTGTCGTTCTCGCGCAACATGGAGTGCGCGCAGATGAAGAAGCTCGTGTGGCGTCTGCGCAAGAACAGCGACGATGTCGAGTTCGCTCCCGTGCGGCCGAAGCACAAACCCGTCGACTCCTCGTGCCGTGTCTGCTCCAAGAGCTTCAGCTTCCTACCAGGCAGGAAGAAAACCTGCAAGAGCTGCGACCACGCCGTGTGTTCTCGCTGCTGCGTCAAGAAGCTCGTGTGCGTCATGGCGCCCGACCACTGCTCGATCCTCGAGAAGAAACGCACTTTCTGCTCTCGATGCATCCACGAAGTCGTACAGAGCGACGCCGTCGCCATCGCCCGAGAAGAACTCGTGGTCCAGCGCCACGACAGCGACCCCGTCGAGTTTTCACTATGATTCATGTACTTAGTCCATGGTAGACTCCTTATGAACGAACATGGTAGACTCCTTATGAACGAACACCAACATGTAAAGTATCCAAAGACAACTTCAATATAGCCAGCCAATCACCGATTTTTCACGAGGATAACCGCCAATGGGATTGCGTCAGCGCACGGCTATGCGTCTAAAAATCCTGAGGCTGACAGGCGATGGCGACGTCAGTCGCGACTCTTGGTGTGCAATTGGCCGTGCAGCGCGTGACGCGTAGTGACTATGATACAGGGCAACCACTGTAGTAAACGCTAGCTCTTTCTGTCTCGAAAGACGTTCAGATATCGATTTCGAAGCCATTTGGACTTTCACCGGCTCACGCGAACATCGAGGATGAAAAAGTCTTCGTCCGTCTTGAAATTGGTGGATCAGCTGCCGGAACTATCGGTCTCCGATGCAGATCGTGGCATGCTGCAGCAATTGGCTTCGACTCTAGTCGCGCACAACGTGGAGCAGTGCAACATGCTGCTGGTCACGAAAAATGGGTACTTGGATGCCACCTCTGGGCAGTGGAAGGAGTTGCGACGCAAAGACGGACTTCGCATCTACCGAGAACGACCGAGTGCTGCGCGTGGGGAAACACCTTTTACCCCATCGTTGCTGCTACTTGGAACGGTGGATGGGACGGTGGAGGACGTTATGTATGGGGTGGTGGCCACCACGGACGCGGCGTTGAAAATCAAATCCACCTGCGTCAATGACGGAATGTTGGATACGAAAATGCTGTGTGAGCTGGAGGAACCCTCAATGGACGACCCGTTCCACCACGTCGGCATCAAGTGGAAGCTCTACCATGGCCGAGATTACGTTTCGCTGGACTCGACCGGTATCTTCAAGTCGACCAAGGGCAAACGGATCGGGTACAATCTGTCGCACTCTGTGGCGTTTCCAGAGCTCCCAGAATTCAAGAAACATGGGGTACTACGAGGCAATATGTCGGTGTGCTCGCTGTATCGACAGAAAACGCCAACCACTGTGGAGTGCTATGTGAGAGGGTTCTTCGACTTCCCGACCAAGAACGAGATGCTGAACAATGTTGCGTTACAGGCGCTGGCATCGCAGTGGTTGTCATTCGGACGCAAAGTGGAGTGTGGACGTATGAAGAAGCTCGTCTGGAGACTACGAAGAAACAGCTTGGACTGTCGCAGTTCGGAAGGCAGCTATCTCAGTACCTCCTCAAGCTCTGGTTCATCTTCGAGTCCCAGAGCATCTCCACCAGCTATTCGCCTGGGGGCCTGCTCGCTGTGCTCGAACAGTTTTGGATTCCTCGGAACGAGTCGTGAAACTTGTTCTAGCTGCTTGCAATTAGTGTGCACTCGCTGTACCGTCAAGAAGGTCATGTGCACTGTTGCCCCCGACGGACGCGTTGTTCTCGAGAAGAATCGTTCCTTCTGCCGTGGATGTCTCGAGGATGTTTCGGAAAGCGACACACTAGCAATCGCTCGCGAGGAACTGGACTATGATCAAGATAACAATCGCACAGATGATGCTGACTATTGCCTTGAAGTCTCAGACTACCGAAACGCTGCCGAGTTACGAAAAGTATCTCGATCGCAACATGATAGTTGAGAATTCATCGTTAAATGTACCAGTTCCCTTATCTTATCTACCGTTACTCGATATATTTGAGCTCCATGTTCGTAGCAGATGAGAACGAACTCGTTACTTGAAGCCGATTCGATTTCAACAAGTGTTCATTTTTACCTTACCATGAACTCCCAGTGTGCTCATGTTCGTATTGAGTCGGCCGCAACACTGCCGTTACCCTGCTTTGAAGTAAAGAAGCCCTTTTTCATTCGAAGAATTCGAGTATCTGCAGCAGTGTGACGCTGCCAAGAACGCACGATGACGATCACTCAAGACGACATGGATCACCTCTCTCGATCAGTTTTCATCCCCGTATAATGCTGGTCCTCGACTCGTGGATGTTCCAGTATCTCATGACGATATACTATCCGCGCAGACGAGAGTGGTCTGTACGATCATTGCTGTTGGCTTCATTTCTTGGTTTCGCGACAAAAGTTTATTCTCACGAAAGTCGCGAAATAGCACTGGAGCTCAACGACATTTCGGAGATGAGTTTGCAGCTAACATTCCTCATCCAGATCACACTGATTGGCCGTGCTGTAAGCAAGACGGTCAAGGTTCGCACCATTGCTTGGTTTACTTACACAGCCGAGGCGCTGGTCATTTTGAATTGGATTGCCGTCCTTGGCTCAATACTGGAGTTGATTGAGGTCATTCCTGGCGTCGTGCTTCACATTGTCGGCAACGTGCTGGAATCGATTTCTCTCCTTTTCACATTCATATTTCGCTTCTATTACCTGTCAACAACCAACGGTTTTCAAGCTGTGGTGGCTCAACGAAAGCTGGAATTCTTCCTTTACGTGTTGTTTATGATCCACGAATACCCGTTCATGGTTCTCGAACACTACACCGGAGTCAAATGGGAGTTCGCACAGGGAATCGGCAACCGCGTGACCCTCGTGGCTTGCCTCGTACAGAACGTTCGCCAAAAGGAATTTTCCAGTACAAGCACCAAGAACTCGACAGTCAGAAGCAAACGATACTCCTTGTCTTCAGGATCAAACGGACTAGCATCGTTGACATCCCAAAGTTCCATTGCCCAACCAATCAGACAAGGATTGAATCGTATAAAACATCACTTCGGAGCGTTAGGTCATCTCCAGATATCGCGAAAATTGCTGTTACCACTGCAAACCAATCCATAAGCAAACTGACAAGCTAGAGATGGTTAAACTCTCCATTCATACTCAGCATAAATACATCAAAATTATCCTCAATCCTCGTCTTACTCTGACATCGACCACCAGTCTGAATCGCGAGTGTAAACCCGAAGGTGGACTTCGTCCCGTGCTACATCCAGAGTGTTGCCCTTGAGGATATCCTGGATGCACGGACCGCACACAGGTAACTTCTTCTCAAGAATTGCTGTGTTTTCCCACGGTCTCACCGTACATACTGTCTTCTTCACATGACACCGTCCACACACCCGTTGGCCACAGACTTTACAGGTTTTCTTACCGGAGCCCAAAAGCCCAAAGCTTTTCGTGCACACTCTGCAATGGTTGAATTCAGCTGAGCTCTTTCTTCGCTGGTAAATCTGCAAGTCGAAGCTGCTGTTACTAGAGCTGCAAGTGTCACTCAATCGTGCAGATTTCCTGCGCAGGCACCACACGAGCTTCTTCATCTCGGCACACTCGATGAGCTGCGAGAATGACAACCACTGGTTCGCCATTGAGTTCATGGAGATTGCAGAGAGCACCGTGTCGTCTTCTTGGAAGTCGAAAAACCCGTGCACATAGCACTCAACGCTGTTTGGTGCACGCTGGCGATACAGCGCACACACCGACAGGTTTCCTCGTTCAACGTCGGCATTTTGGAACGGAGGTAGCTGAGGGAACCCCACCGAGTGTGCGATGTGGTAGCCGATCGATTCACCGTCCGCTGTGACGGCAATTCCAGATGCCTCGACGCAAATGTAGTCTCGATTTTCAGGCACAGAGTAGAGTCTCCACGTGACGTTCACGTGTTCGTACGGGTCTTCAACCGTTGGGCGAACCACTTCATGCAGCACCTTGGCGTCCACGATCCCATCCTGCACAAACTTGGACTTGACTTTGATATCCTCGTCATTGGACGCTGAAACAGCGTACATGACGTCGTTCAGCGCACCTTGGATCGTCCCGAAGAGCAACAAGGACGGCACAGTTGGTTCTGCATCTCCAGAACCTTTGGTCCTCTTGCTTCGTTGCGTATACACTCGGATTCCATCCTTGTGTCGGAGTTCTCGCCATTCTCGAGGGGTCTTGCCAGTCTTGCGGACATCTTCGGAGATTTCGAGATACTCGGCGATGTTGGCGAGCACGAAGTTCTCCGAAAGGTTTTGCAGCTCGGTCTGCTCTGCATCGTTGAGTTTCAGCGGTGGCAAAGAGTCCACGAGGGACCGAACGGACTTCATGCCACGATGAGCTGCTGATACCCTGCGGTCTCTTTGACAAAATCGCGAATGAGTTGGAAGTCGATGACTCGCGAGCTGTGGAGACATCGTATGGATAGGCTGTCTCCTGCTTGGGTTGAGTCCAGCGTTGGGCCTTCTCCTTAGACCAATCGAGTTGTCTAGTGACGGCTCAGTCCGGAAAGCGTGATGGCTCGGACCAATGAAGTGCCACGCCGTACAAGTTGCAGCTTTCCTTCGTGTGCTGCTGGCGAGATGAGCAACTGCATGACTGGAACTGCATCAGCTTTCGAGCCACATGAAGCGAACGTGAAGCTCTTTGGTCTCACGGGTATTCCTGTTTCTTGGATACGATTTGGCTAGGGTACTGCTGCCTTACGTGCTGATCGACAGCAAACTGGTGTCCTCGAAATGTTTGGTCGAGGTGGTAGGTACTTAGTTTCAGCGTTGCTCGTCATGAGCACTAGAGCGTGCACGGAGACTCAAGCTGCTCGTCTGTGGTGGTTTCTGGCTCGTCGTCCTGCGGTTGTCTCTCGGACGGCTGCAACTCGCGGATCTCGTCCCTTGCAATGGCCCGCGCGTCGCTGTGAGCCACTACGCACACGCACAAGGTGCAGAAGGTGCGCTTCTTGTCCAGCACGGTCCGGCGGTCCGGCGCCATGACGCACACGAGCTTCTTGACGCTGCAGCTGGAGCACACGCCGCGCTGGCAAATCTTGCACGTTTTCCTCAGCGAGAAGCCGAAGCTGCGGCTGCAGACCGCGCACCGGCAGTCGCTCTTCACGGTGCTCTGGCCCGTCAATCCCTCGATCGGCTCAATGGCCATGGGCCCGTTCACCGGCAGCCCCGAGTTCTTGCGCATGCGCCACACGAGCTTCTTCATCTCGGCACACTCAATGTACTTGGAGAAGCTGAGCCACTGCGTGGCCACGGCGTTCATGGAAAGACTGGTGAGCAGCTCGTTGCTGTCACTGCGAAAGTCGAAGAACCCTTTTGCAAAGCATTCGACCGTCTCCGGTGTCTTCTGCCGGAAGAGACCGCACACCGACATGTTGGCACGCTCGACGCCGAACTTTTCAAAGCTCGGGAGCTGCGAGAACGCGACCGAGTGGGAGATGCTGTAGCCCACGCGGTCCCCGTCGTCGGCGGTCACGACGCCCGTGGCGTCCACGCAGACGTAGTCCCGTGCGTTCTGCAGTCTCCACTTGACGCCGACGTGTCGGAACGGCTGCGCGTCGGTCGGCGCCTCCAAAAGCTGCACCACCTTGCTGTCGACCACGCCGTCCTGCAGACACTTGGCCGTGAGCTTCATCTGCTCGTCGGTGGCGGCTGCCGCCACGAACATGACGTCGTCGAGAGTGCCGACCACGGTCCCGAGCAGCAGCAGCGACGGGATGCACGGGAGCGTGGGCCCGGCCGTCGTGTAGGCATTGGCCCGCTCCTTGTAGACCCGAATGCCGTCTTTGCGACGGAGCTCCTTCCATTGTCGGGCGTCCGCGTGGCCGTCCGACGTCACGCGCAACGTCTTGTAGCTCTCCAAGTTGTGGGTCACCAATGTGGCGGCCAAGTCTCGCAGTGACGTCACGTCCGACTCGTTCAGATCAAGTCGTGGGACGAAGTGGATCAAATCTTGCGGGCGCATTGCGATGGCGAATTCCTCCGAGTCGTGGCGTCCCAGGCGTAGAATGAATAATGGAGACCGTCGCCACGCACTTCAAGCCCATCGGCATTAATGTTCGAAACCAGAACGGACTACTATACAAAACATGATAGTAGTGAGGAAAATAGTACTGATGCGATGTCTTCGATTGCCTTTGTAAATCGAGAATGGCCGTGAAGGCGGGTGCTGCGCTTCGAAAACGCTTTTGCATAGCTTCGCGAATTACTTTGGCTACGTTTGTCGCCACCATTAGAAATACGTAGCTTGCTTCGCTAGCTGCAGTGTGCGAACCTCGGCAAGTAGTACTTGCGTAGTACTATGCTGTACTATTTTTGGTAACGTTCTACGAAAGCAAGCGGGTGCTCGCCGTGCATACTTGACCAACTCCGCAGATTGAGACCAGGTCTCCCGGACCTCCAGCTCGGAGGCTCTGGGTTTGAGGCGACACAGAATGGCATTGCTCGAGCCAAACACTGCGGAGTTGAAAGTTCCATCGCGACCCAAGTTTCGAATTCGAGCAATCGCGTTTTTCGGTGCAGAAGTTACACCGAAAAATAGGCTTGAAAAGGCCCTTGAAGACAAGTGATTTTCTTGCGGGAATTGCGTGCGAAGCAGCCGCCGGGGTAAAATAGCTCGCTGCAATCTACTACTTTGATAGTCTACTATTTTCTTGTCCAAGTTGGTGACCCGCACCATGGGCTACTGCTGACGGCCAACACGCAATGTCGATGGGCACAAGCCAATTTGGATGACTCAGTCGTCGGATTGTACCGAGCGACGTGGAAATACTCCTTCAGGAGGGGCAACTTCGAACTCACAGTCCACAACCCTGGGTCCGATTGCGCAGTCCACGAGGACGCCAAGTGCCTTAGTGACGAGGGGCTCGTGAATCTCGAGGTGTTCAAATGGAAAGTGCATTCCGTTGCTAGTTTACAGCCAGACCTCTTCCCTCGGGGGTCTGTTGTTTGTCCAAGCGGTGATGGTCTCAGTAGTACATGTAGGCGGGTACCTGCTTCCCAGCGTTGAGAATCTCCTCGCGCGCGACCCGCACGGCGTCGGTCCGCGTGACGTCGTTGATACACTGCACGCAGAACGCGCGCTTCTTCTCGATGACGGATAGTTTGTTTGGTGCGAGCATCACGATCGTCTTGGTCACCGAGCACCTTGCGCAGATCTGGTCGTTGCAGACCATACACGATTTGCGGCTTGTGCCGAGAAAGCCGAAGCTCTTGGAGCAGACTTTGCACAGGCCTGGGGTTGGTGTGGACAGCGAGGCGTTCGATTTCCCCTCGTCACTTGTCAATGACATGATGGACTCGCGGTTGTTGTTCTTGTGCATCGTCCAGAGCAGCTTCTTGACCTGCGCACACTCGACCACGCGAGGGAAGGACAACCACTGCACTGCGATCGAGGTGAGAGCGGCATTATTGGCCAACTCGTTTTTGCCGTGATTGAAATCAAAGTACCCACGAGCGTACACACCGACAACCATGGGGCTGGTTTGCACATACAAAGCGCAAACCGACATGTTGCCTCGAGCCACGCCGTAACTTGCAAAGTTCGGGACTTGGTCAAACCCAATAGAGTGCACCAGGTGATACCCAATCCTTTCACCTGATGCCGACGTAGCAATCCCAGTCGAGTCCAGACACACGTGGTCCCGAAGCTGGGGCTCCTTGAGCATGTGCCAATCAATGCCTATCCAGCGAAAAGGGTCGTCCAAGTTGGGCGCCACTAGCGTACGCAGCACTTTGCAGTCCACGATACCGTCTTGGATAACGGCAGACTTGAGCCGCATAGCCTCCGTCGTGGAGGTTACTACAGCGTACATGACGTCCTCCAAATTGCCAACCACCGATCCCAAGAGCATGAGCGATGGCATCTCCAGTGGTTCGCCCTTGGTGGCGCGCTCCTTGAAGACCTTCGTGCCTTCTTTCTTGCGGACCTCTTTCCAGCGGTTCTTGTTCGCGGGAGCTCCGGTCTTCCCGATCTCCAGAGCGTTGTACTGCTCCATACTGTGCAGCACCAAGGTCTCCGCTAACTCGCGCAGCTTGGCATCGTCTTGCTCCGAACATTGCAACGGCTTCAACAAGTGCGAGAGCCGCTGCGTTTGAGTCTGTGTGGGCATGTTGAGCGACTTGCCCTCTCTTCGGATGGTTCTTTTACTTTGTGTGCTGCCAAGTCTCTCAGCTGCTTCAGACTTCCAGCGTGGTGCCTGCCGGACGCCTAGAAAAAGCCGACAGTTGCGTCCAGTGGAGTTGTCTCCACGTTGCACGGTGGAACCCAGCGACGCGAACTCCGTGGCGAGTCTTTCGTAGCGAAATCCCGACTGGATCGACAGCGGCGACTGGCTTCTCATCGAGATGATGCGGGTTACGTCTAAGAGATTGGTTCGGTCGGTGGTTGATTCAGCTCGGAGACTCCCTCAAAGCTCTGGGATTGTAACTCGTCAGGCGTGAACCCTCTGGCATTGGTTCTCCAGCGCTAGCAACGTTGGTCACATCTTTACTGCCTTTCGTGAGGCGCACTGTCGAGACAATTCCTAGCCACAGAACGCGTAGGTCAGAGCAACTTGGACCTAACGGTAGCTACTGTGGTGACTTTGTTTGTAGACTGTTTTTGGTGGTAACGTGGGGTATTCATCGACAAGAACGCAGATTGGTTTGAAGAAGCCGTCGGTACCCAACAAGCGCTCGATAAAACAAGGTACACGACGATAGCAGTATAGCATACTCGTCTCTTGACGCAAGAGCTCCAGCACAAAGTGATGCTAATGTGTTATGTGGCTAGAAAGGTAAACACGATGCACCAGCGAAACAGTATGTCGCCCTGCTTCAGAATCACTGCAGAAACAAGCAGAGCTAGTAACACTGATTCAGCAGCTTCATCCCCATTTTCTGAGCTGTATAGAGGTAGTCTGCCCAAGATACAAGTTGAAGTTGATAGAATTCATTCATGTACATACAAGTCCGATAGCTCTGCTACTGCTGCTCCTCTAGTTCTCAAATAAACGAGTAAAATGGCAACGACGACGGCTTGAAAATGTCGCTCGGGTGCACTTCCTGCTCTTCGGCAAAAGTGACAAAGTGTTCCATGTCGACCATATTTCGTTGGAACTCTCGGATCGGCCCCATTAGTACTTCTTTGCTTGAAAAAGGCTCGTCCTGGTAAAAATGAAGAGCCGAGGCGTTCACTGGCACCTGCCGCGTGAACCACGAGTACAAATACGCCATTTTAGGTGCCATGTCGCTCGGGACGGCGTAGTCGAGGGGATTCACCTCGATTCCTTTCGTGGTAGGCATGGGTTTGTTGTAGAGCGCTGGGGCGTGAAATGGAGGCGCGATGCTGTGCCAGGACGCTTCTCCATTCATAAAATGGTGCTTGATGGCGTTCTGGAAAATGAAGTACGTCAAAACTTGTACGAGCTCATCGTGGCCCGAGAAAGATGCTGGGAACCCGTGGATATGTTCAAGACTTGAGCTTCGTTGTGCCCACATTTGTAGTTCGGCATCGTCTTGAACAGCCTTGTTGTTAGGGTAGAATGCCCGGATGTATTTCCTTACAAACACCTTAATAGTGTCGTAGTATTTGGTGCCGTAGCGGTTCAATCGATGGTCGGGCAAGTACTCCATTTCACGAGAAGCCAAATCGGTGGGTAGATCCAGCGCAATGGAAGTTGTTTCGAACTCTCGCATCACGGCTCGAAGCGACCCAGTGGCGCCGTACCCCGTCACTTGATCATAAGGTGTTCCAATACTCAGTAGCTCTCGTCTAGCGAAATATTCCATGCCAAAGTCTGCGAAGAAGTGGTAGTCCAGCAACGCGTACACGGGATGTTCGTTGGATAAACTTCGGATCATCTCAACCTGAACCGGGACTGAGATCAGATGCGTCTCGACGAAGTGCCGCATCTGCTGGAAGTTCACTTCTGTAGCGTGGAATGCCATCTTTGCTAGCCGCCATTCACCGGGCGAGTCCAACTTGGTGTACGTCAGCTCTGAATCAACAATCGTGATTGCCAACGGCAGTAGCTGACGCTTCTCGACGTTGTTGCAGAAGAAACCAATCACATTTGGGATGTACTTGATGTCCTTGACACCTTCGTCGGTCAGGTCTCCATAGTCGGAGAAGTCTGCAACAAACAATTTGTGGTTCGTGAAAACATTCGCCAACGAGAGCTCTCCACACATTTCGTGAAGCAAAAAAGCTGGAATATCCCATAGATACTCCGCGTACTCGCCACTGTGCACCACTTTCAAGTTGTTGCCGAGGATTGTGAGCCGCATGGCACCAAAGTTGTCGTCACTCGAGTCCAGTGCCATTGGTGCAGCGATCATGCCCGTAGCAGCCAAATCTTCGTACGCTTGTCGGAAATCTTCCTCTCGTGTTAACGGGAGTCGTTCTTGGATAAATGTTTCGATCTTGGAGGCGTTGAAGTTGGTCGTTGCGGTCAAAGCGGTGGCTTGTCCCACCAAGTGCTCGAAGTACAGCATTGACGCAGTAGACACTTCTGGACCAGGGTTCAACTCGAAGGTCTGGTCCCCGACGGAGTAAGTCCGGTCGACGTTTTGAATAAGTTGTGCTTTGGCTTGGATGACGGATGCACGGTGTCCGTCGTCTGGGTTTGGTATGCTCAACCCGTTCGTGTCGCTCTGAAGGGTAAACGTCAAGAAGACGGCCGCGTTCAGGAGAAACGTCTTCATTGCGTCGATTTGGTGTTGGTGTGCTCTTCCGAAGGCCAAACGAGAAATGAATGACTGTTTAAGCAACGAGAAAACCCAGGACGCTAGCATAACACGCCATGACCTTCATGACGTGGAACTGTTGGCTTCAGAGCGGCATATTATCCTGTATACGCTCTACAAAATCTGGGCTTCGACAGACAGACGCACGAGTACTATGGTGGCAGGCTTGCGCGAGTTGAATGAATGTCAACTCTCGGTATTAGTCTCAGATAATGTGGCGTGGGTGTAGGTCCAAGATACACATTTTGACGGTCCATTGCCAATATCCATCGATGTGAATCGTGGTACCAATCCTCTGGTAATGATGTGTGAAGGCAGCAGGCCATACAAATACTATGTATCCCATTTTCAAAGTTAGTGACGGGCTTACGGAGAAAACAATCCAATACTGCGCACACCATTTCAACGACCGTGAGATCCTGGCTCGTCTGAGAACTTGACCTGCTTGCGGTCCTCGGTCTCTGGGGTGTCGAGACCTCCGGGACAAGTTTCCCAAAGGGCCGAACGATCGATCGAGAAACATTCTTTCGGGCGCAGTGCCATTGCGTCACTTGTTCAATTGACCTCCACGTACATGCACACACCAGATCAGTTTTAATTGCTGTGTGAAAGCACATCAAGCAGATTGTTGTTCAGAAGCTTTTGGCTACTTGTACTTTTTGGCTTTTCAGAGCAGGTTTCTTAGATGCATCCTTGGTTTCAGTCTAAGAATCCAATTGCATGCATGGCAAAACAGCATGAGCTTGTACACTCCATCCGAAAATAATGTTGGCAGCAATTGCATATTAACCACTACCGGCCTGTCAACGTTGTGCATGTACCTATTCGAGCAAAATACAGCGATAAACGAGCTTAGTCCTTGTGCGCGGTGGTGATGTAGTTGAGCAGATCAATGCGCGTCGCGAGGCCAGCAATCTTGCCGTCAGCCGAGGTCACGACTGCAAAGTAGTCCTTGTCGAAGATAGTGGCAAGCTCCGCCAGCGAACTCTCGTGGGTCACGCGGCTGAAATTGCCAAACGTCACAGTCGCCACGGCATCGGTGCGACTGACGCGTCCGGAAGACAGCATCGACAGCAAGTTACCAATGGTCACCACTCCCTGCACAACCCCGTTCTCCTTCACAACGGGCAGCTGATCGTAACCATGACGCTCCATGGTCTCAATGGCAGCAGCGCACGAGAGATGCGGAGGCACCGTCGACGGGTGCGGGAGTTTCAGAACAGACACAGGCTGCTCCGACCACCAGGTGCCTGTTTCCTTGCGGTACTTCGAGTAGTTCTCACGCGTGTGCACTGTGTTCTCCACATACTTGTTCTCGTACATCCACGCGTCGTTCAAGAACTTGGACATGTAGTTGCGGGTCGAGTCCGGCAGGATGACAACGCAGCGCTGACCAGCCTTCAGCGTGGAAGCGGCACGTACAGCGGCCGCCATGGCAGAACCGCTGGATCCGCCACACAGCAGCCCCTCTTCGCGAATCAGACGACGCGACATAATAAACGATTCCTGGTCGTTCGTCTTCTCCCACTTGTCGACGAGGTTGCGGTCAAGCACGTCCGGGATGAAGTCGTAGCCGATGCCCTCCACCTTGTACGACTGCAGGCGGTTCTTGTCGTTCAACGAGTCGGGCAGCGCCAGGATGGATCCTTCCGGATCCACACCGACAACGATCACATCGGGACACTTCTCCTTCAGCTTCTTGGCAATGCCCGAAATGGTACCGCCTGTACCGACTCCCATCACGACCATGTCGACCTTACCGTCACACTGCTCCAGAATCTCCTCCGCCGTGCCTTCGTAGTGAGCCAGCGGGTTGGACGGGTTCGCGTACTGATCGAGAATGTGGGCGTTCGGGAGCTCCGCCTGCAGACGCTTGGCGATGCCAATGTGGCTCTCGGGCGAGTCCCACGCAGCTTCCGTAGGTGTACGGATGATCTCCGCTCCCAGAGCCTTGAGGACGTTCACCTTCTCCAGACTCATCTTCTCTGTAACGTCATAGTACTCATCAGTACACCGTATACAGCACACTAATTACCACACAGTAGACCCACCGGGCAGCGTAATGATGCAGCGGTAGCCCTTGATAGCGGACGCGAGGGCCAAGCCGATGCCTAATTCACATCGTAAAACACCATGAACTCCCTCTTTCTTCAGAATATCAGCAGTGCATGCTGCCACCCACCAGTATTGCCCGACGTGGGCTCAATGAGCGTGTCTCCAGGCTTGATACGGCCGGCGGCCTCAGCGTCCTCCACCATCCGCTTGCCAATACGGTCCTTGACGGAGCCGCCAGCGTTGAAGAACTCGCACTTGGCGAGCAGTTCGCACTGCAAATGAGCCTTCTTTCCGATGCTGTTAATACGAACTAGTGGCGTCTGGCCGATCGCGGCCTGGAGAGGGGAGAACGGCAAAGATATAGGTCAACAACCATGAGTGACGATCTGTTTTGTGTAATATCTCTGCTTGTAGGTAGAGTTTAAGAGTGATTTCAGCATGAACGGATAGAGAGGGATCTGAGTTACGCACCATGATGTCCGGCAGGATCTCGAGCGCCGCTGGGGGCAGCGTCGACGCGGACAGAGCGGAGGAAGCCATCGTCTCGGGAGGTAGCGAAGCGGAAAAGGATAGTGGCGTATTTTGGTGTGCGGCACACGACTTTCTTGTGGCGGTGTGAGCCACTCCAGGAACGTGCCAGGGCTAGGGATCCGATTTGACAGGTCGAACACGCACAAGTGCGTGGTGCACGGCCCTTTGCGCAGTCGGTTGCCCCTGCGAGCCTCGATTGCGTGGCGCACACGACTCTTGCAATCCAGCCACTGGAGGTTCAAAAGACCTTCCAGAACGCATTCACCGTGCAATTGGATCGCGATCCACGACGATGGTGGCAGAGTGATGGTCGCTGCAACTCCATTCCGCATCCGACACCTTCCTCACCGCCGCATTCCGCATTTGGCTCGCTCCAGCCCAAGCACCCGCAGAAGTACTCCACACACACTCCGTCGCCATGGTTCTCGTACGTGCACGCTGCCTTTGCTGCCGCGCAAAGCCCAGCCATTCAACGCCCTAACTTTTCTGCTTGTTGCTTCTTCTCTATTCCAGGCCGGTAACGCCACGCTCGAGGAGCAGGACCCCGAGATCTTCAACCTCATCGAGGCCGAGAAGAACCGCCAGTGGAAATGTCTGGAGCTCATCGCGTCCGAGAACTTCACGTCGCGCGCCGTCATGGACTGCCTGGGCTCGTGCCTCACCAACAAGTACGCCGAGGGCCTGCCGAACGCGCGCTACTACGGCGGCAACGAGGTCATCGACAAGATCGAGATCCTGTGCCAGCAGCGCGCCCTGACGGCCTACGGCCTGGACGCTGACAAGTGGGGCGTCAACGTGCAGCCGTACTCCGGCTCGCCCGCCAACTTTGCCGTGTACACGGGTCTTCTGCGCCCGCACGACCGTATCATGGGCCTCGACCTGCCCAGTGGAGGCCACCTGACCCACGGCTTCTACACGTACTCCAAGGCTGAGAAGACGCGCAAGGCCGTGTCGGCCACGTCTGTGTACTTCGAGAGTCTGCCGTACCGTGTAAGCGCCGAGACCGGTCTGATTGACTTCGAGAAGCTCGCCGAGCAGGCCGCTCTGTTCAAGCCCGCCATGATCGTGTGCGGTGGCAGCGCCTACCCGCGTGACTGGGACTACGCCGCCTTCCGCAAGATCGCCGACGACAACGGCGCTCTGCTCATGTGCGATATGGCCCACTACAGCGGCCTGGTTGCTACTAAAGAGCACGCGAGCCCCTTTGACTACTGTGACATCGTGACCACGACGACGCACAAGTCCCTGCGTGGACCCCGTGCCGGTATGATCTTTTTCCGTCGCGACGAGCGCAACTTCGAGCCGCGTATCAACAACGCTGTGTTCCCCGCCCTCCAGGGTGGCCCGCACGAGCACCAGATTGCCGGTATTGCCGCTCAGCTCAAGGAGGTGCAGACCCCTGAGTTCAAGGCCTACGTCCAGCAGCTGAAGGCCAACGCCAAGATCCTGGCCAAGACCCTGACCGACCTGGGCTACTCGATGTGCACCGGCGGCACTGACAACCACCTTATCCTGTGGGACCTGCGTCCCCAGGGCGTCACGGGCTCCAAGCTCGAGAAGCTTTGCGACATGGTCTGCATTACGCTGAACAAGAACGCCGTGCTCGGCGACCGCAGCGCTCTGACCCCGGGTGGTGTGCGTATCGGTACGCCTGCTCTGACGAGCCGTGGCTTCACAGAGACGGAGTTCGTCAAGGTGGCCGAGTTCCTCGACCGCGCCGTGAAGCTGTGCGTGGAGATCCAGTCCACCAGCGGCAAGAAGCTTGTTGACTTCGTGAAGGCCGTTGACGTCCACGAGGGCGTCAAGCAGCTGCGTCACGACGTGAACGCGCTTGCCACGTCGTTCGAGATGCCCGGCTTCAAGGTGTCCGAGATGCGCAACAAGACGATTGAGGAATAAACGCCTCACATGCCTTGCCGCATGTGAGTTAGCTTGTCTTTCCACTGATGGCTACCTATAGATTGTGTGCGGTGTCACTTGGGAGCTGCGTTCGCGCACCTTCCTCCTCTGGCATAGTAATGCACGGTGTGATCCAATCCAACAACCAAAACAAACCCCACTCAATATATTCAGCCGCAGTCGATGGCCTCAACCACAAAGCTAACTTGCTATCAACGCTCATGTCCAAGCGTTAAATCAGAGCACCCAACGACTGGGACTGTTCGTCCATGGTCTCCATTGTGGTTCTTCGCGTCGACGAATACGACGACCTGTGTCCCAAGAGCTCTTCTCGAAGTATGAGAGCGGCGTCGCTCTTGGACCCTTCAGCGATGCACTGCGCGCAGAAGACGAGCTTCTTGTCGTTCACCTTGCTGTGGTTGTGAGACGACACTACGCATATCTGCTTCTTGACACAGCAGCGTTTGCACACCCACTCGGCACAACAAGCACAACCTCGAGGTGTCGTTCTTAGGAACCCTCCGAAGCCGCGGTTGCATACCCGGCATCGAGTCCCAGCTTGAGCTCGAGGTCGAGGGTTCTGTCGGATAGTAGAGATGCCTCCAGACGACGTCGAACTGGACGACTGGCTGCTGCTCGCGAACGAGTCTCGACCCGTGCGAATTCGCATCCACCACACGAGCTTCTTCATCTGCGCACACTCGACCTGGCGAGCCATTGACAACCATTGCGTCGAAATCGTGTGCAGCGAGATGTTGTTGAGCATGTCGTTGGTCGAGTGGAAGTCGAAGTAGCCCCTTGTGTAGCAATCTACGAGCGTTGCTGTTTTCTGTCGGAAGAATGTGCACACCGACATGTTGGCGCGCTCCACGCCGTGGTTCCGGAACACTGGGAGCTGTTCGAACTCGAGCGAGTGAATGAGGTGGAAACCCACGAGTTCACCGTTGTCGTTCGGCACCAACCCCGTAGCTTCAATACACGTGTAGTCTCGGGGCTCCGAGAGCGAGTAGTAGCGCCAAGTCACGTTGAGCGTGTGGAACGGGTCGTCCGACGACGGACTCTCGACGCAGCAGAGCACTTTGCTGTTCACGATACCGTCTTGAACAAACTTGGAACGGGCTCGCATTGAGTCCGTGCTGGTTGCAATGGACGCGTACATGACGTCGTTCAGACTGCCTGCTACCGTTCCCAGCATCAAAAGAGATGGCATCCCAGATTGCTCCGGGTGAGCCACGCCAGCTCGCATACACGTCGCGCTGTTGCCGCTGGGCAAGGAGCTTTGCTGCTGGAACTCCTTGAATACGCGCACGCCTTCCTTGCGTTGTACTTCTCTCCACACTCTCGAGTCCGGGAACCCGTCCTTGGTCAGGTGCAGCTCCTTTTGCTGCGTCAAGTTGGTCTCGAGCAAACTCACCGATAACTCCAAGATCGTCTTCATGTCCAGACTCGACAACTGAAGCCGCGGCAGCGCCTGCGCCATCAGGTCGTCCTTGGACATGGTGGTGGGCGGCGAAATCTCCGGAATGGTTGCTCGTTAGGAGGTTCAAAGTACGGCCGTCTACGGAGGACACCGTGAAAGCCACAATGGCGTTAGCGACTGGTTAAAGACATCAACTCAGCTTTACTGGAGCCACCACTCAACCGGCGACAACAGACAGATTCCGGGAAGAACCAGTGTGTCAGGTAGCAAGAAGGACATTGGCCGCATCCTCGCGGCACCTAAGCGCTTTGTTACCCACCTCTCACCACAAACTTGATAGTGATCGCTCGGTCCGATCGAGTAGTAAAGTCTAAGAAGTCTCTCCTCGCAAGCGAAGGCAAGTCAGCAAATGCAGTGTAACGTCCGTAGCGGCGCGAACGAAGCGCAACGAGTTTCTTTGCAAAATGCCGATGCAGCTTTGCTGAGTGCAGTAGCTCGACTCACTCTGGGCGAGATACTTTTGCATGTACTCCCCACAGTGGATGTCTAGTCTTATTCGCGCTTGCCACGTGAGACTTGCGTGATGGAGTTCTGACCAGTAGCTGTAGGCACCTTCGGCTTCGTGCCATTTGCCTCACTTTCTGCCATAACAATATACACATATCCAAAGTTGCGTACAGTACGGAGTCCAGTTACTTGTTCGCTCGAAGCTGCCGCCTCTGCTCATTTGCCTAATGCCCGAGCAATAGGCAAAGTATCCTCTGGGTTCTGACTACATACGAGTCAGCACGTGGACAGCTCTATAAGATGCTAATCGACTGTCCATACAAATCTGAAGGTAACTATCAGTTGTTTATCGTTATAGTTGAAGTGAGATATCAGGATAGGCAGATTATTGCTCTGCTGACGACTAGCACGCGTCGAGTTGTTGGCACTTCAGCCGCGGAGGACATTGCCAGCACAATTTGCAAGTTTGTGTGTGTTCTTTAGCGCCAGTTGCATGTGTAGCGCTCGGTATCAGTTCGATAACACTGGGCTTTTCTTGAGGCACTTGTGTCTTGATGGCAGCGGATGGGTGTCAACTGTCGATAGGCAGCGAAGTCACTTGCAGTCGTGCCTTCTTGCTTGCCGTGGGCTGTCCTTGACGTTCCGAATCGGATATGAGGAATGCAACGCAACGTGGATCCGGCCTAAGTGTGTGGATCATCATGAGAATATCAAGTAAGCTTACGTTCAACGAACAAACTCTACTACCATCGAGGTTATGTGTATGAAGAAACACTGTAGACAATGTCTTGTGAACAACGAAGACAAGATTCCACTTGTCTCTACCTCTACGCCTCGAAGGTGACAAGTACTTGCAGCAAGGGTAACCTGATCTGCAGGTTGGTAGTTTCATACTGCACAGACTTCCTCTCGATCTGTAGCGTGGCTAGTCTTGCCTCGTGCTTTTGAGCGGTGGTGCAGTTCACTCGAGATATGCGACTTTAAACGTAGTCGCAACACTACCAACTGTGCTGGGCTTGTGCGGCGGCAACGAAGTCGTCTCGGGCAACAGCCCCAGCTTCACTGCGCATGGCGTCGGCCACACACTGCTTGCAAAAGGATTTCTTGCGCTCTCGTACACATTGCCGAGTACGGGAGAACAGCACCAGCGTTTCCTTGACGCTGCAGCGAGAACACACATCTTCATCACAAGCTTGACAGAGTCGTCGAGAAGCACCCAGGAAGCGGAAGTTCTTGCAACACAGTTTGCAACGTGAAGCGGGTACTCTTGGTGGACCGGGAGGTGCAGGCAGCAGCATGATGGAGATGGAGTTGCCCGAGCTTGACGTCGAACTTGACATTGTTTGCGACTGCGATGGATCGACCATGTTGTTGTTATGATGGCCGTGACCATCGCCGCTGTCGCTCTCGCTTCCGTCCGAGCTGATAGCACCCTTCCCGCAGTTTAGGAGCCGAGCAAGCTTCATGCTTTGGGCGTACGGTACCAACTTGACGCACGAAAGCCACTGAGACGCGATCGTGTGCATGGAGATGGAGTTTAGCATGGCGTTGGTGGTGTCAAAGTCGTAGTATCCTCTCGCGTAGACCTCGACGTGCGTTGCCGTCCGCTGACGGAATATCCAACACACCGACATGTTGGCTCGAGCAACACCTTTGTGTTCGAAGTTGGGGAGTGCATCAAACCCCACCGAGTGAATGAGGTGATACGCGACTTGGTCTCCGCTTGCAGTGTTGCCCCACCCAGCGACATCAAGACACACGTAGTCTCGGGGCTCCGAATGTGCGAAGTAGCGCCATGTCACGTTGAGGAAGTGCATTGGGTCGGCCATTGTAGGCTCGACGATGCGAGCAAGCACTCTGGAGTCGATAACACCGTCATCAGTGAACTTGGACTTGGTCAGCATCGATTCGGTCGAGGACGCTGCAGTGGCGTACAAGACGTCGTCCAGACTCCCTTTGACCGTCCCCATCAACAGCAGTGACGGTGGCACTTTGACCGTCTTCAAAGCACCATTCCCGGTCGCTGCGTGAGACTTGATCTGCTGTTGTTGCTGTCGGGTGCTCTCCTTGTACACTCGAACCCCTTCTCGTTTCTGGATCGACGCCCATGATCGAGAGTCCGGGTGACCATCAGGAGTGACCGCCAGTTCACTGTACTGGTCAAGGTTCTGCTGCAAAAGAGTAGCAGCCAACTCCTGCATCATTGTTTCATCGTGGCGCTCGAGCTCGAGCGTCGGCATCACGATGCCGTTCTTGGACGGAGACATCTTGTCTGTAATTGTTGTCACTTGAACTGCTGGGCTCGACAATGAGGCCCAACGTTTGTTCGTCTTGCTGGTGTGAAATGCACCTTTGAACAGCGTCTTCTACGTGGGGTAGTTGACGTTTTCGCGAGTGAGCGGGGTCTGGCCCGTCCAAAGGCGAGATTTCAAGCTCACAAACAAGTCGTGACGGGTTGAAGGCAGACACGAAGATGAAGCAAGTGAGGCAAAGGCTAGCTGCCTGTCCGGGCTCGAAAAACTGGAACGAAAGCGGCAGGTCGACTGATGATGGCGTCCGTCTCGAATACATTTTGCAGCGAGCACCTTGTCCTTTGCCTACCATCTGCCGTAATGGAATTCAAGTGGGTAGCATGTCGACTTGGCAGCCTTGACTCACCGTAATACTCGGGCCTAGTCGTCACCAAAACGTGCCAGACACTTGTGTGTGAGTGCCCTGCACTTTCAGTTTCGTGGGGTCGACAGCCGCACGAACAGAACCAACCACGCACTTGTTGGGAAAAAGTGATGGCACCAGTCCAAGCAATCTCAGCAGTTTAAGTTGGTAGGAACATGGAGAGTAAAATGGGTCAAGCGAAATGCTGGCAAGCAACAAGCGTTTGGTGGTGCGCCTAAGGTTTGACATCTCGTTTCAGAAGTTGCTGGTCCGACCAGGATTCCTCGCTTGAAAACGGTTGTTTAGCACTATTCTGCATCGGGCAGGCTTTAATTAAGTGCTCTTGGTTGAGGCGGTGAAGCGCTCTATGCCTGTCTGGATCATTACACGAGGGCGTTGATGTCCCTATGATCTGATATCTGAATGAGACCTATCGACTTGGCTGAGGATCACCAACCCATGACAATACCAACTAGATCACGTGTGGTTTCGAAGTCGCCGACTTCAGCGTGAGCTCACGAATTGGCAGGATGGAAGCTATCGATCACCGAGGTGGGCACGAATGCAATGACAAGACTATCCAAACTTGAAACGCATTGACATGGGCGATTGAAGTAATGAAACTAGCCATGGCCGCTTTACATAAAGCCTGTTTACCTAAGAATATGTTTACCTAAGAATATGGGTCTCGAAAGTGCAATTCCTGCAGATGCGCTTCGATCCTTGCGTGGATCTTTTGTTTATAAACTGTGAAAGGCATCTCGGGGACGAGTAGATAGACTAGCACCGCAACTTTAACGTCGGTAAATTGTAAAGAAGTAAAAGAGATTTGTGCGTTTTTGTCTGATATCGACGATTCTTTAAGCACTTCGCAATTTCTTGCATTTCTGCTAAAATCGGCGTCAGGCAATGAGATCGTTGTTGGAACATCCCAGTTTATGAAATTGATTCACTGAAAAATATATTCCAGATCAATTGACTTAGATAGGAAATTTACCTTTAAAAAACCTACAAGTAAATAGCCCAAACCAAACCTTTCGCTGTCGTTTTGGTTGGATGCGCACCCTCTTCAACCACAATTTCCCTTGGGATCACTAACGAGCACACAAACTGAACAAAATATATACTTAGTATATATATACTCGCTGCGCAATAATCCATCATTTGGTCTTCAGATAAATCACTTTCTGCCACGAAATATCGTTCAGGGTCACGAACTGGTGGGGCTCGCTCTGTGGGATTCATGTAGGACAAGTTCACGAGAAGATTTCCCACTCAGCGAGTTATGGTCAGAAAATATTAGTGAAGGATGGTGGCCAATTCGGGAAAATCACATCTCCGCTACTTCGCCACTTTCATTTGGAATAAAGTCATCGAGACCTCCTCACCTTTGAAAATAGGGAATCAGCAGGTCAACTCGGTCTTTAATTAAGCTTGAGGTAATACACCGGCACCAGCAAAACCATACATTATCTGCTATTGGCTCAAGCACTACAGTAGTTGTGTAAAGTAGCAAAACCCAATTCTCCACCTGCGATAGCGTTAAACGCTGTTTTGAGTTGTTCATTATCAATCGGAGTCATATTCGACAGTAGGCATCTCAATGCCAACAAAATCCTCGGAAAAGTGTAGACACTCACGAAATCACCTTGAAAATGCAGCTACATGTAGAACGAGAGTTGGCTTTCTACTCCATCACAACGCCCAATTCGATCACCACGAGCAGCATTATTTGCGACACAATTTCACTTGTACCATCCACTATACTACACTCGTTCCGGGTAGTTTCTGAAATTGAGGAAGCCTGAAACACGACAATGTTCGCCTAGTATCGATGCCACATTTCAGTCGCTCCCATTGCTAACAACAGGTCGGGTATATACCCGCGCAATTGACCGTCTCCTGCAGGCCGTAAGTAAGCTAACGTAGCTATGAACTCCGAAACAAATTAGGTGCTCAGTGGCGTCTGCGTTCGGAATCGTAGGCAAAATAGTGATGCTACACTAGATATGGTGGTCTCATGGTACATGTAGCCTAAACCGCCGACAAGTTGCGTCGAAAGAGACCACATCGTCTGCATGAGTACCATCGAAAAAGTGCTAGCCCAAAGAGGACGCCCGATTCGAGCCAACCCGAGGTGTTCGTCTCCGTACTTTGTTTATTTGACGTACAAAATGCTTGCACGCGGAGACGTCGTCCATTCCCATTGCAGTGTAGCAAAAGACATGAATGTTGTACGTTAACACAAAATGGTGAAAATTGCAACAACTTTTCCTCATCTTGACAGTACGCCTGCCACCTTTGAATTGCTGTCTGCAAGTACCGCAAAGATGCCTCGGTGGGGATACGACCTGCAAATTTGTTCATTCGCGATGACCTGAGCTCGCCGCAAACCACATAGGTAGTAATACCGCCCTCTACAAGTCCACAAGCACAAGTCACAGCTAAAATCACTACTCTATCAACCGCATCATGTGTGTCTTGTGAGTCTGCTTCGTTGCCGCATTATGTGGAAACTGCTCTTTACCATGAAAATCTTCAGCCATTCGACGTATGATACAGCAGCTCGAAGTTCCGGATGAGTTTGCGTGGGTCATTCGTGCAGAAAATACATGTACACTTATTTGTAGCCGCGAGTTGGCCGAGTGAAAATCCATCCGGGGCAATCCTCGTCAGAAAGACGCAGCCTGACGTACTTGGTTAGTGCAGATATCACGATTTTTAGTTCGAAAAGCGAACACTACGCACTTGAACACTGGAACTAGTCGGAATAATAATCTGAGTTGGTAGTTGATACTTATGCTAACATTCCACCTCTCTATATGTACGACCGGAAGGAGGAATTGGTGGCCATCCACGATGTCGTGCGGTGCCTTGCAAGGGATACAACCTGCTCCTCGGATTCTTTGAGGATGCGGTCGTGGTCTTCCTGCTGGAGTTGAAGTTCCTCTTGAGCAATGACTCGAGCGTTGCTAGTGGTGACCTCGGCAATGCAGGGAGCACAAAAGCTGCGTCTCTTCTCGAGCACCGTGCGTTGATCCGGTGCCAATACGCACACGCGCTTTTTGATGCGGCACCGAGGACACACCGCTTGGTCGCAGCTCTTGCAGGTTGTTTTCCGGTCCAGGAGACCAAAGCTCTTTTGACACACGCGGCAAGTGACTTGACGAGTGAGAGCCGCCTCCGACATTTTCCGCTTGTGCTCTTCGACGGCAGCAGCAATGACAAAGTCGTCGTTGTCGCTACTGTTGCGACGTAGTCGCCACACCAACTTCTTCATGTGTGAAAACTCGATCTGCTTTGAGAACGAGAGCCACTGGTTGGCAATGGCGTGCAGTGCGATGTTGGTCAAGAGTTCATTGTCACCGTCTCGGAAGTCGAAGAACCCGCGGACGTAGCACTGCACCTCCCCCGCTGTCGTCTCTCGGTACAGTGAACAGATCGATCGGTTGCCTCGTTCCACGCCGTGCGACTCAGAGAAACTTTCAAGTTGGGAGAACGCCACGGAGTGTGACAGGTGGAACCCCACACGTTCACCATGCAACGTGTGGGTGATGCCCGTGGCCTCGACACACACGTAGTCGTGTGGTTCCGAGTCGGCGTAGAGCGACCAGTTGATACTCACGTGTCGGAACGGGTCGTCCACGGTGGGGCGTACGATTTCGTGCAGCACCTTCCGGTCGATCACTCCGTCGTTGGTGCAGTTGGATTTGATCTTCATGGCTTGTTCCGTGGGGGTCACGATGGCGTACATGACATCGTCGAGGTTGCCTTGTACGGTTCCGAGCAGGAGGAGTGACGGGGTGGTGGGCATGGCTTTGGACCGAGGGCGTTCCTTGTAGACTCGGATGTTGTCTTTGCGTCGCAGTTCCTTCCAAGCTCTGGAGTCGGCGTGACCGTCTTTCGTCACCAGCACTGTGCTGCATTGAGCAATGTTGTGCTGTGTGAGAGTCTCCGTGAGGTCGATCAACATGTTTCCTTCCTGGAGGGAGATATTCAATTGGGGTAGTAGCTCGACGATGGTATTCAAGGACTTCATGTTGAATTGGTTGTGTGTCTTGAATTGAGCAAATTGGATACTGGGATCGGAGACCTGGTCGTTCTGGTGAGTGGGGACGTAAAGTTCGTTAAAAGACAAAGCGTGGCGCAAACGTGAACGAAACGAGGGACAAAGAGCAGTCTCGGACACCAGCCTTGGGGCCAGTCGAGCACCATGTCAGCTAGCTGACCACAACTAGTGTCGAGAGATGGGTACTTTCGAGCTGCTGCACAAGTTTGTATGGACACGTTTTCCGGCGACCCGGTCTTGCGAACATGAGCGAACGCAATGCAGCCGCGCAATTTGCCCGCGGAGCTCGCGCCTAAGCCCAATCACGTGTTAGAATAGTTGTTGTTCATGGTGGACTCGCGCCAATCTGTCCGCACCATTTTCCAGTGTCCCCACTGCGTTTCGGTGGATTCACAAGAGCTTAGGAGACGGTCATCTACAGGAGGTATCTTCGCACGAGTGCGAGTCATTCGATGATAGAAACGCATTGAGCTTTGAATCTCGCCGTCGGAACTTGCAGCAGATTCACCGAGAACTCTTTTGCGCCGTCGGAAGACCGTTCCGACATCCGTGTCCTCACAACCACATCGACGCATCCTGTTAGCTCAAATCTGAGCCCAAATGCAGCGTCGTCGGACAGTGAAGCCGCAGCCTGCCTCGGGAAGATCTCCAGTTTCACCGCAATCGAGAGGCAAGTCCACCAAACGTTGGTCCACAGGAGAGGACTGCGCTCTCAAGTGTGGAGTTAAGTCATGCGGGATGCTAACTACAGGTACCGTGAGCTAACCCAAGGTAGGCACTTTGAGCTGCTGTTGGTCAATGGCACGGGCTTGCAAGCCAACGCTTTGCACCGCTGCAGTTCAGCTCTGTGACAAGACTGTATGGTCATGATTCTGATGGTCCTTCCTGGCCATTCGTCTGCCGTGGAGTGTCAACAATAAATTGCATTCGTTGACGCTGACAAGCATGGCACGCGCCAAAGATACTCGTGACAATCATGCCATCAAGACAAGACCGGTCGATGCACAGGCTGCCTTTCAGTGTTTCTTGCCGAGCTCTGCACTGCAACAGGGTACTGTACGCGGCAAAAATTGAGCGATATACTACGCAGATGAGGCGCGAGTGGAGTTCTGTGACGAAATGGTGGCTCGACTAGAGCTTTCGACTAGAGGGAACTGTCCGCTGTTCGAGCGAGCTACTGCTACTGCGTGTAGCACATGCACCTTGTTGTGTACTTGATTGAAATGCAGTAGTTTGTGAGCAAATGCATTGCTGAAGAAGCGTACGAGAACATTGAAACACTGAATGGCGTGGCATTTGTCGCTGATGAAAATTGCTCGCGTCCTTGCTGACCGTCGCTGTGAGCCTTGCCGTCCATGTAGCATTCAAATCGTAGCGGAGCCTGCAAGCTGCAAAGCGCGTGCTTAAAGCTAATCGCAGCACTTCAACTTGACTAAGACAACAAGATCCACCACCAATTGCGTGGAAATGGATGGGTACGGCACACGTTGCCGGGCTTTACCTTTGCCTGGACCTCTTCCACTTACCATTCATTGTCGATCGATAAGGGACCCAACTTGGTTACGCCAACAACAGCGCCAAACAAACATCATGTTCATCAGCGACTACAGTACTTCCTGCGACTGGTCTGTAGCAGCAACACTCACGACTCCCAACCATAGCGCTCCTTGCTCCATTCACAGCACGCTGGATCATTTTTTTTCTCCTTCCGTGATGAGTGGCGTTTCAATGAAGTTGCCGCCTGTAGCCAGCCGAAAGTTGGTGGCGTGGGGCCATTCCTGGGTGTGCGTTTTAGTCTGTCGGCGACTTGGCTCTTGCGTAATGAAAATGGAAGAAGTTTCTTGGGGTAGTTTTCGTCATGTACATGTGGGGTCCTTGTGAACCATATGAACCATCGACGCTTCGTTTGCAGCAGACAATCCAACGCACGCCCTAGTAGGAACCAGGTTACCTAGGCCGACACGGTGAGTCAAGGTGGTTGAGGGTATATGAATTAGTGGCTGCGTACACATCCGGCACCCTTGTCGGCTTTTCCGATGGTCGCATCGCTGTTTTTTGCTGTGCTGTGCTATGCTGGACTTTGCTACTGGACTCGACTTGCCTTCAACTTCCTTTTGAGTGGCGAAGAAGGAGTGAGGAGACCATTGCCTACGTCCTAGGTGCTCTACATGGAGACGAGCAGCTCACCAACTCAGCGTGCGAACATATTGTGGATGGTCCAAGCATTGGCACGCACGACACCAAGGAAGCTCTTTATGACGGTCGTAAAGACTTCACCCATGACGTGCTCGACGCCCAACAGCGTAATGCCGAACACCAACCTCGCTCCGGAATTTCATGAACTCTCATTCACATCTCCGATAGTCTTGACCAGCTTTGGTCCGTTCCATTCATCAATTGGAAGTGTTCATGCCACGTTAAGCACCATGCTGCTCTTTTCCAAGACGACACCGTCGAATTCGATACCCGACCTCATTGCACCCGTTCATCTCACACTAAACCAACAAATTCAACTACTAAAGCTGACGGACAAGCTCGTGAAGCACAACATTGCTCAATGTAGCACAGTGCTGGTGACGAAAGACGGTCACGCCGACTCCAGAGCTTGGAAGGAACTGCGACGCAAAGACAACATCCGAGTCTACAAGGAACGCCCTCGGTCCAAAGCCATGCCCACCACCCCGTCACTCCTCCTGCTCGGAACCGTACAAGGCAACCTCGACGATGTCATGTACGCCATCGTGACCCCCACGGAACAAGCCATGAAGATCAAATCCAACTGCACCAACGACGGAGTGATCGACCGGAAGGTGCTGCACGAAATCGTACGCCCCACCGTGGACGACCCGTTCCGACACGTGAGTATCAACTGGTCGCTCTACGCCGACTCGGAACCACACGACTACGTGTGTGTCGAGGCCACGGGCATCACCCACACGTTGCATGGTGAACGTGTGGGGTTCCACCTGTCACACTCCGTGGCGTTCTCCCAACTTGAAAGTTTCTCTGAGTCGCACGGCGTGGAACGAGGCAACCGATCGATCTGTTCACTGTACCGAGAGACGACAGCGGGGGAGGTGCAGTGCTACGTCCGTGGGTTCTTCGACTTTCGAGACGGTGACAATGAACTCTTGACCAACATCGCACTGCACACGATTGCCAACCAGTGGCTCTCGGTCTCAAGGCAGATCGAGTTTTCACTCATGAAGAAGTTGGTATGGTTTCTGAAGTACAACACGCGAAAACTTGCGGTGCTACCAGATCGTCGTGAAACTTGTTGCGTTTGTTTCACGTCATTTGGATTTCTGGAACGCAAGTTCTCGTGTGAAAATTGCACTCGAGCTGTGTGCACTCGATGTCGTGTGAAGAAAAGTCTCTGGTCAGATGAAATGGAGTTCCTCGAAAAGAAGAGGGCGTTTTGTCGGATTTGTGCCCAAGAGATAAGCTCCACGAGTGCGCGCGTGCTAGCTCAACACGAATTGCAAAAGCTGCAACTTCAACAGAATCGCTCGCTAAAAGAGGCGTCGGATGAGTTTTTGGGGTTACTACGTCGACGATCACCATCCTGGCCGACCACCAACTCGACATTTTTTGTGCTGAGCATGTAAAAGCTTTTGTGAAAAGTAAGCTCTTGGCAACCAAAACAGCCAGCGAAGGTAGCTAGGCTAGTTTTGGTGATCGCATTCAATGAAATGTCGTCAACAAAACAACCAAAAACTGTTTGTACAATCGAATCCCAATTTCAACCGAAAACCATACGCAAGGGACCACCTTAAATCTGCTGCCGTATATCCTTTTAACATTACTTCTTCGTTGCAGATTCGTCTACTTCGGAGTCTCCATCCATTTGAGTTAAAAAATCCGCAGAGCGTTTCTGCGTAGTTCGGCAATTTATGGCGTCAATTTCTTTCATCCAGTTGCGCCGGGAAGATAACAACCTAATCTTTGAACATAGGAATCAGTAGATCTGCCCCAGTATTGCTGCGTGGAAATACTCCAGCAGCTCGACGCCCGAGCAACATCCACAACGTATCCTCTGTCGGTTCACTTTGTAACTCAATGAAATGGCAAAAACCCATTTTCCAGTTGACCCACTTCGTTTTCCATTCCTCACGTAGTTTGCTGGTCGTGTTAGCGTCAACACAAACCATCCTCGTTGTCAACACAGGTGGTTGTGGGCCTCCAAGTGCCAGAAGAAACGACGGCACGCCTAGAAATCCTCCGAAATAATCGATATCGATGTGATACTGCGCCGAATTTTCAATCAGCACACTCGTGTCCATCGCCAAAAGTAACAATATACGAGCAACATCATCGCCTGTGCCCATATGGTCCATATTGACACGGTGAGCGGTAGTTATCTTCTCATATTCCGGCAGGATCAACCGCGAGAGTGCAGTGTCACCCCGTTTGCACCACAAGCGCATGGCACCCAGCGCGAGTATTGGGTCCGACGAATAGCGGCTACCAAACTTGCAAACTTCCGTCTTGTCATTTGAAAGAAATGCGAGGAAGTGCGAGACGGACAAAGACGCCAGCGATGAAAAACAGTTGATCGACAAACCGAGTCGACAAAGCACAGAGGCCGCACCGAACATGGTTTCCTCCGTGTAACTTCGATCGCTGCCAAGGGGCAACCCCACAAGTAGTTTGCAACCTGCCAGACGAATCATCTCATCCATGGTCCTAGAAGTTGTGAAGTTTGTGCGTGTGCTTTTTGCGCGGGCAATCGCCATTTTCGCAACGTAGCAACTTCCCCATAGCGGACGCCCCATTGAAAGCAACGCCCTCATGGATTCTTCGCGGTTAGCTTGAGCAACCACAAACTTGTACGCCGCAATCTCATCGTTGACCATTTTCAGTTCAGAGCAGTAGCTTCGCCAAAAAATATCATTGTTGTGAGTGAGCGCAAACAGCGGCAACAAATCCGTAGGTGTCTCGCCTAAACTGTGCAAGGATGTGGATCCGGTGACTTCTGTGTTCCTATTCACCAGTATGGCTAAAATGTCTCCATTTTGTTGTTACGTTGCTCCGGTAATGTCGTCTGGAGTTCTGGCGTCTCATCGCCCCACTGCAAATAAAAACTTGAAACTGGAAATGAAAACAGAAAAACTGAAAAAAATAACTAAATGTCGTCACACCGAAATGGCTCGTCCGTTCACATTGCGACCAGTGAACTTGACTTGGTTAACCCAAGTCATAGGACAAACGGAAGGATAAAACCCATTCTAGCACTTTAGCAAAATGGATTTTGTTCCTCTACGAAAAGGCCGAGTAGGGTTAACGTTGAAGTTGAAGGTAAGCTACGTGTAGGGCCCTGCTGAAGGATTCTGTATTTCCATGTAGAGAAAGGCAGATACCATGCGTGCAAAGTTGAGAGAGCTTTATTTCTGAACCAAAAATACTGACTTCTGTACGGAGGGCCTGAGCAATAAGATTGGTACCTCCTGAACTGAACGATTGCACTGCAGACTACACTACCAACCAGTCAAAATCATCCATGGAGACAAACTGCCAATCAAAACGCTTCGCATCGAGTGGCTGGGGAATAGCCCCCCTCCTCCACTCCATTCATACCAACTTCTGCTGCGCCTACTACTGAAGCATGGCAAAGCCCTACAACTGGCGCCTCCACGACAGCCTGCGCGGCGACAAGCTCGTCAACCGCAGACATGACGCATTCCCTCCCATGAAAGTGCTTACGAGTGAGCTGAAGCGGTGCTCGGTGTGTAAAGTAAACTACGACGAGCATTAAATGCGCTATCGCATCTACGGATGCTGATCCGACTCGTGTCTAGACTCCGGCGCTACGTGCCACTTTAAGCTGAAGACTGTGTACTGCGAAACTTCGCTGCTCTGTCACTTTTATCAGCATGAGAGCCACATTTCTTCAGGCGGGCAAAGCAAGAAGCCGAAGCTGTCGAGAGAGGTCAAGGCCCTGATCCAGGACTTTGTTCTGCAAGATGTGAAGCCTGCGCGCATTCGAAACGAGCTGATCGACAGACTCACTCTCACTGCAGACACGCTGCCTGCTCTTAAGCAGATTCAGAACTTTGTCTACACCTACAAGAGGACCAAGCTGTCTAACACAGACTTAGTGGAGGAGATGGTTG